>KZ807865.1:30542-43865 GCA_000696205.2 Oncopeltus fasciatus | reverse complement strand
AAAAGGAGAGTTTGTTGACCGTAGATATTTTCTAAGATGATTTTAGTTGGGGTTCGGTCGAGGTAGATCCAAAAAAACACAAATTAAAAAAATGTATTTTTTTAATGAAGGATTATCTGCCAACGTTTCGGCTTACATTGTAAGCCATCTTCAGGGCTGTAGAAATACAATGTCATGAGAATACAGTAATATTTGAAATTAGTATAATAGAGAATTATAATATAATGTGATATCAAGAGTATGAATGTAGAAAGCTATGTAAGACAATTAAAAGTTTATGAAAACAATTTAAAAAAGAACCAATTTGAAAAAAAAACATGCAAACAAACAACTTATTGACAAGAAAAAAAAATAACAATATCATTAAAGTAATAATCCTTCATTAAAAAAATACATTTTTTTATTTGTGTTTTTTTGGATCTACCTCGACCGAACCCCAACTAAAATCATCTTAGAATAATATCTACGGTCAACAAACTCTCATTTAAAAAAAAATCTTACTACCTCAGCCGGGATTCGAACCCGGATGTCCTGCTTGCTGGGCTTTTTTTTATTCTATTCCCTTGCATTTATTGTTTAAAATTAATGTGGGATTAAATACCACAACAAATACAGTATTTATAACTATTTTATTTGTCTTGACTCCCTAGACACAATAATTTATTGAAAAACTATTGGAGATGCGACAAATCCTTGAGGACAAAATGTGCAAAACTTATTTTTCAGCGTACGGCAAAAAGTTTTTATTGTTGTTTTAAAATTTGTATTTATTTTCAGATTCTACATGCCTTGAATATTGCATCATCAAATTTTGAGGTTGTGTTATGTGTTTTTCAGGTCAATTAATATATTTTGTTTTCTAAGAAGAGAATGAAATAGTTTTATATATCTGTTTGTCAAACACTGAAGACCAATTACTGGGTATAATTAACGCTCATTTAATTAATGGCACATAATTGACCGTAAGAGAGATGGTTCAATAGTAAATCTTATTTTTTATAAAAATTACGAGAAAATATTAGAGTTTAAATTTTTATCCTTTCATGCAAAAGTAAATTCATGAGACTAAGCAATATTCAAAGATATTCATAATATTTAAAAACCATTCTTATTAAATTACTGTAATGAAGAATGGTTGTAATGAATATGACTGACTGACTGACTATAAGTTTATTCACAAAGGAAGAATTAATATGAGAATTAAAATAAAGAAAACTGTTGTTTTTTTTTATCCTAATTCTTCGAGAAGAAATTTAATTTCAAGATGGAAGACTGGAAAGAAGTATCACATTTCTAGGTAAATTAGAGAAAACAGAGATGTTTAAAAAGCAAGGGAAAGGAAGAAGAATAGTCTGAAACTTACGCTTCAAAGGAGAATAAGAAAAGTGAGAAATAGACATTTCTTAAGTAGACTTTAGTAGGTTTAACCACCCTATAGTTATGATATCAGCCAAGGGTAGTTTATAGGCTCCGTTCATGCTCATGATATCCTAGTAAACTCCTAGCTAGTTGACATTGTTCATAAAATAGTTCATTGTTTAAGATTGTTTTTCATGTGAGAAATAGACATTTCTTAAGTAGACTCACGGGGTTTAACCACCCTATAGTTATGATATCAGCCAAGGGTAGTTTATAGGCTCCGTTCATGCTCATGATATCCTAGTATTCTCCTAGCTAGTTGACATTGTTCATAAAATAGTTCATTGTTTAACATTGTTTTTCATGTCTATTTCTCACTTGAAAAACATTCTTAAACAATGAACTATTTTATGAACAATGTCAACTAGCTAGGAGAATACTAGGATATCATGAGCATGAACGGAGCCTATAAACTACCCTTGGCNTCATGTGAGAAATAGACATTTCTTAAGTAGACTCACGGGGTTTAACCACCCTATAGTTATGATATCAGCCAAGGGTAGTTTATAGGCTCCGTTCATGCTCATGATATCCTAGTATTCTCCTAGCTAGTTGACATTGTTCATAAAATAGTTCATTGTTTAACATTGTTTTTCATGTCTATTTCTCACTTGAAAAACATTCTTAAACAATGAACTATTTTATGAACAATGTCAACTAGCTAGGAGAATACTAGGATATCATGAGCATGAACGGAGCCTATAAACTACCCTTGGCTGATATCATAACTATAGGGGGTTAAACCCCGTGAGTCTACTTAAGAAATGTCTATTTCTCACTTGAAAAACAATCTTAAACAATGAACTATTTTATGAACAATGTCAACTAGCTAGGAGAATACTAGGATATCATGAGCATGAACGGAGCCTATAAACTACCCTTGGCTATCATAACTATAGGGTGGTTAAACCCCGTGAGTGTTTTACTTATTTATTTATTTATTTTAGTGTTCATTGCTTACTTAGATTTGAAAATGTTCAAATTTTTTTTTTTTTAAATTTGTGAGAAAGAATGACACATCTCTGGCGACGAAAAAATGAAAAGTAAAATCAGTGGAATGGCTCAACTACGCCATATTTATGGACATTTGTTGTGTCTCCTCTTAGCCTGACGAGCACACGCATTAATTCAGTATTGAATTAATGCTACAATTGCTTACAAATTATAATTTTGTTAATATGTCCGCTTAAAAAGACTGTGGGTGAGTGTAGGCCATCCGGATGACGGATGTAGGTCTACAGAGGTTGCTCATGTCGCGAAGATAGTAAGCTATCGGCTGCTCATCCCTATACACGATGTGTCGAACATACGTGTTCAATTAAATTTCAACTACCTACGTAAGACAAAGGGAACAAGGCAATCAGGAGTATACAAGGTGATTATAGCCTGCTATTATTGGCTTACAACACTAATACTTGGTTCAATCTCGCGGATATTTTTTTTTTTTTTTAGTAGACGGTCCTACTAAATTTTGAAAGTTCTTTAAGAAAAAATGTGAGTAAGAGGAGCAGATAACTGGGGAAGACAAAAACGAAAGCGAGCATCAAGAGGCCGGGATGCAGTTTCGTCTCTTCTTGTTTTTTGATTATTTTTCCTATTCGAGAAATTATAGTTGTTATTTACGCAACTAGATATGAGGTTTTAAATAATTCATAAAATAAATTTGAATTTAGTTCAGAAACCTGGTTCCATACATGTTCCGGCCGATGAATTTTTCCTATTTGATTTTAGTCAAATAGTTTCTTTTTTTTACATATGATGTGTTTAATTTTTAAATAAAGTTTTTAAAATTTTGATTTTTCTTCTTATTAATATAAAAATTATAACTTCCTAACTGTGGGCAAATAACCTATTCTTAACACCAGTGGCTTGAACCCAAAGACCCATACTTGGAAGTTCTAATGAATTTCGCTATACTAGATCGGTACACCATGATTTTCTTGATTACCAAAGTTGTACTATGCATGATCGTAGGTTAGAAACCTGGTTTGCTTGATTTGAATAAATAGTTCTAGCCTGCGCTATTATATATTTACTTCATTAAAATTCGATTTATAAAGAAAAATATAAAGTAAAGTGTTCACAAATCATGTTGAATTCTAAAAATTAATAAATTATTAAGCTAATTGTCATTTGTATGGCTTTGTTGGTACACATTTTTTGCATTTGCTATATTTTTGTGTCTATTTTATTCTTACACATCCCTCAAGGCCGATAGGTCAAAACGATGACAAAATAATAACTTTTGCATCAAAAAAATTTTTAATTTAAAACTTATTGGCTGAATCCCGACCATCTTCACCGCTCTGATATCAACGGTTATTTATTATTAATATTTTTTAATAATGATATTAATTGTGGTATGTAAAATCCCACGTTACATTTTCTACAAGAAATGCGAAGGGAGCCTGAAAAAAAAATGTTACTACCTCTGCCGGAAAAATACTACCTTCCCGTCTGAGGTAGTAAGATTTTTTTTCTTGCTCCCTGTGCATTATTTGTAAATTATTATTTTCCTTATTTTTCAAAATTTAAGTTTAATATTAATTTTTTCTACTTGTACATAAGTATTACTATCATTTGAGAGCAGATTACAAGATGTGAAGAGAGCACAGAGACACTGTGCAGGATGTAATTCTTAAATACGTTGCTTAAATAAATTATAAAAAACGTTAAAAAAAAAATACTTTTAAGTTGAAAACTACACTTTCAAAAATGTACCTTTTTTTTTCAAAAACGTAAATTACTAGCCCACTACTGGCCAAATTTCATTGTAGTTTTCAACATTCCTTCGTTATAGTTGTTTACATGTAGACACTGATGAGAGCAAACATTATGCGTGTCCCATTTTAAGAAATATACTTGATTTTTATAACTGAAAATAGATTTATGTAATTTGTCATTGTTAATACAAAATTTTTTTTAATAGTTAAAATTGTATTTACAATAGAGATGAGATTACACTTTAGTGCATTTTTAAAGGCACTCAAATCATATTAAAATAAAGCAGATCTAAATTGGCATGGGTAACTGGGACTGAGCCAATGGGTGTAATTTATGACTTGGAGGCGGACTTGTCCAGTTTCTTGTGGGGAATGGGTCGGTCGGTTGGAGAAAGACCGGTGGCATGGACAGCTGTTACCTGTCACCAGGATGAGTAAATGTGGCTCTCTCAGGTGCCATTAGTTGCTGGCTTCTAGACCAGAGGTGCCAACTATTTCAACTAGGGCGTAGAGAGCCCTTCTTCTGGTAATCCAGTTACTCGCCTGAAACTCTTATCTCTCTTCGATAACAGATGTCGATGGCTGATGTCTTCGGTAACCTGCTTCAAATCACGTAGCTTCCCACAGCTGTCAGAAATAAACACCCTCGTCATGCCAACACTTCCAGAAGGGAAAGTCGCCGAGCGGGAGCTGCGTAATCTACGCTGGTTTCCCATCTGGTGGACATAGATGAGAGGAAATGATTTGTTTAATTTGTAGTTGTCTAGCCGGGGAAGACAACAAGCGAAAAAAATAAAATCGTTAAGGACTTGGAATGGCTTAGGGCAAGCCGGGAGAGAAGAGTGGTGGCACCACATATCTTTCGTAGCTGCTTTACTTAATAATTTAACTTAACTTAATTTTAGAAAATTACTTTATACTATAAGTTACAAAGAAAATTACAACAATTATATTGCATAAGCTGTTTCGTGACGCTGATATTACTCTACCTATATCAATAAAAAGTGAATTAATTCATGTTTAAAGAGGTTTTCAAATGAAAGCCTAAATAATGAATTTGGTTTCTTTAATTTTGAAATAACAGAGCCTTCATTACTCGAAGTTACATTCATTGATCTTTTCCTTTAAATGCATATTTTGTGAAAATATTAGAAATCATTATCAGTAATTAACGAATTCATCCAAAAAATGCCTCATTTGGTACCTTTATGTCAATAAATTTGGACACTTAAATACATATTACCACCCACACATTCATAATCATGTAAAATTTGCTAAAAATGACACTTCGTGACTCATATAGTAAATTTTGTTGATGTTAATAATTAGCCTCATATCCTCNTCTCCTATTAATACCTATAAATTTATTTACGGTTGAATTTATTTGTATTTTTTTGATTGTTTGTATTTTTAATTATTAGTTCAAGCAATTGTGATCCCTTGTAATCCCTTTGTGCTCTACTTTGTTTACTTGATTTCTCTTTGTTAAATTTGTCCTTAAATAAAAAAAAATATTCACAATTTTTTACCGTATAGCTAACTAACTACATTTTTCAAGGTATTTCTTAAAATAAATTGAGTATCGATTATTACTATGATAAATAAATCACATTCTTCATTCGCTAAACAACCTCACGTGCAACTAATTTTATTTATTTATTAATTTATTTGTAGTTCACATAAGTCTCTAATAAATAGCGAAGAAAGATTACCCTACGAACTAATGTTTACCTTCACATATGTAATGAGTATACCCATTCAGAGGCCCATTGTTCGACTTGGGCTTGCCCAATTAGTAATGTACATTATTAAAGCTATTAATTATAGTTTATGTATTATAGGTAATGTTACAAAATAGTTATTGAAATTAATGCTCTCTGACATTGGTATAGCAGCAAATGTTGCTATAGGCGTAATGCGATAACTCTCCTACATCTGTCCATCATTGATAATTCATTTCCAATAAAAAAACTACAAATGCAATATGGAGAAACTAGTTGAAATGTAAATGCTCTAAAATATTCTACATAATACTGGTATATCTTATTTAAATGACCCAAGATAAATTTGATTGTAAGTAATTATAATTATAAAATTGACAACCCACACACACACACACACACACACACACACACGCATATGTATGGGAGAGTTTATGTGTAAATGTGAACAAAATGGTTGCCAAACAGCTAAATGGTTCGAGAAGAAGTTTGTTGAAAATAGGTTTGTTGGGTACAGGTTTAGGATCCGCATTGAAGAAAATAAGTATTTGGTACTGAATTGTGTTTAGTCACTAAATAGCAAACCCCCTCCTTCCTACCCCCCAAAAAACTTTTTCTTTGTACACTGTAGTACTCACAATTTCAAAGCTTTTAAAGATTGGCATTTTGAAAATATTCGAATATTCAGAAAAATTCCCCTTAGTTAAATGAAAACCTATGTATCATACGCCTTTATATGAGAATCAGTTGAACGGTCTGCTCTTTTATGAAGTTGAATTAACAACTGACGTCACGTAACGCTAATAATTATGAGGACACACTAGTCGATTAGAATATTTATATGCTATTTATACGATGGCATGAAAAATATCGCTCAAACCAGATTTTCTCATTTGCAATAGCTAAATTAAAAGAAAACAGTATTTTCCTTCTTCGAAACACACAGAATATGACCTTTAAAATCACTATTAGATACTGAAATAGCCGAGGTAATCTCTTTGGGTATACCAAGCCGGGCACTCTTGGGGCCAGGTTTTTTCTATAAAGAAGAGCCTGCTGTTTAGAAAAGAGTGGTTACTTGTAGTTATTACCTTCTTTAATGGCCTTTTTCAAAAGCATATCAACAGGAACATGCATGTACTTGCTGTAAAGTTTTCTTTAACGATCTTAAAGGCTTATATAAAACGAACGTCCCTTCGTGATCGTATTAGCATTTGAAATATGTCGAGGGAAATCTATGCACAAATGATCTCAAAGAAAATCAGACAGCGCACAGGGCCCAGATAAGAAGTTCCCTTAAGATCAATTGTTGGCTGTCTCTTTCAAGCAGCTTCTCTTGACATCACTCCTTCCGGTTTTTTTTTTCCAACTTAGAAGATGGTAAAGCTCCCCTCAGAGGGCAATCAAGTTTTTCTTTGAAAAGAGGATGTGAAACCAATCAAAAGGTTTAATCGATTTTAACCAGTCTTCGGAGAAGCTGGAGAGTCACGTCCAGCACTTTATAGGTGGATCAAAGATTTAAGATGGCGGAGAGAACTACTTTAAGAGGAAACGAGGAAGTGACTAATCCTCATAGAGGATTCCTAAAGTCTGTTCTTTTTTTATTTCATTTTTATAGATATATTTAATCACCCTTTCAACCACTTAGAATCATAGAGGAAGGGGCTGTATAGAGGTTACCACAGCCTATAACAGGCTGCCATAGCTCTGGGCAAGTTTTTGTTTCCCAACTCAAAGGGCGGGACTTGAACCCGGAACTCCAAGCTTGACGGAACCCTCAACTAACTAGACGTTCCAAAGTCTATTCTTTGATTTTCCCTCATGTTAAGAGACATATGAGTTTGTCAGGCGACCTAGATCTGGATTATTTCTCCTCCAAAGGTTAAGACCTATATTTGAAAGTTTGGCTTATAAAATTAAAAAAATTAAAATTCAAAATCAGATTGCAACAAAGTATATTTCGAGCTTCACTTGAAGCGTATTATTTTATACCAATCATGAATACTAGATAAAACTACCCTAAATGTATTGAGTCAGTCTCATTCTTAAATAAATACATATTGAACAGTTAATACTTCATGTATTGGATTGGTATCGTTTACTTGGATACTAGCGATATTAGCTTAAACTTCCAAGGATATGTTTAAAATCACTGATCGAAGATTTACTTTACTTTACCTTACTGATAGGAATATGTTTCTCTTCAAAGTAATTTTCTAATTCTACACAAGTTCCTTTTTTTCTTTTTTTTTTTTTTTAAATAAATAAATATTTTCTCTTCTATGTATTTCTTCGTAACGTAACTCAAAATCATACATTTCCTGGCACTTCATCTCCTATTAATACCTATAAATTTATTTACGGTTGAATTTATTTGTATTTTTTTGATTGTTTGTATTTTTAATTATTAGTTCAAGCAATTGTGATCCCTTGTAATCCCTTTGTGCTCTACTTTGTTTACTTGATTTCTCTTTGTTAAATTTGTCCTTATCTTAATTTTGCAGTAATTTTTGCTGTATCTTATACAATTTCACATTATTAGCTATTGTTTTATTTAAGTGATCATAAGATAAAGCAGCTCGCTTGTGGCCTTCGAGACAGTGTCAGATTCTATGTTAGATCTCGTGACTTTGAGTGTCGGGACTGCAGTCAATTTAGCAAGTTGTTTTGAGGCCTCTTTGTAAACAAGCAAAATTAATTTATTTGTTAATAGGCTGTAAGAATCTTTTCTATTTATTTATTTATTCGTTAGCAAAGGCCTACTGCTCGATTGTTATCTGTAATTAGTAGCTGTATTTATTTATTATAATAAATTAATCTAAATTTATCTTTTTACTTAATTATTATTAACAGCAATAATTGAAAGAAGGAGGCACTGACGTAAATTCACTTCTATATTTTTATTATTATTGACTCGTACAATAACTCTTATCTACTAGATCGGGTGAAAAGGAGTCTTGAAAAGTTAAGGATGGCATGAAATATCTTTCCGGGCTGTTGTGATTCGCCTCTTTAAGTGACGGAAATGGAAAATAGTTTTGTCAAAATAGTCACAATTAGAAATCACATACACTATAATTTAAATCTTTATTTAAATAAATAATTTACATGAAAAGTAATTATCTTGCTGAAATTAGAGGTGGAAATTGCAACTTATTGGAGAGGTTTCACTTGTAACCACTCATAGGGGAAGTTGATCAGGTTGTGTATATCAGGCCGCCTAACTATGTCAAACTACTTCACTGCACCTAACGCCAATCCCTATCTGATTACTTTGTGGATCAAATTTGCGCCCCCCCCCCCCCCTTCCACCCGAAGATCATTTGATTGCGAATAATATTTCACCCCTATGGGAGTCAGTCTGTCTCGCCTTCTGGGAATAATATTAGCGGTGCCAGTCGGATTGGGTAAACTTGATTCCGGGCTTATAACACCCCGAGTTTCAAGTTCAGGTCTTGGGGCAAAACAAGCAGCTCTGACAGTAACCTTCTCATTATTAATAGGGAACATTAACGTTGGCGTCAGGATTCTCAAAGGGATTGTCAAGTTATTTCCATAGCGTTGTCAGTTTATATTAGAAATGATTTTACTACAGTAATAACCACATATTCATTTAGGAAATTTATTGAAACAGTGCTCTAAGTTATTATAAAAACGACTTCGTTTTTTCTAAAATAAAGTATATACACCTATAAAGTTAANGTCGAAGATGCGACCCACGGGAGCTAGATCTACTGGCAATTTTTTACAGCCTTATTAAATATTCCATTCAAGTCAAATTTACTTATTCTAAGATTAGGTATAATAATACTTATACGTATGTACGGATAAAAATGGTGATAAATGTTTTATTTGAAATATAAAATTGCATTAGATATGCATTTATTAAAAAACATATACAAATATGCAATGAAAGTGCGATGGGAGGCTGTGAATGGAAATAATTCCAGTTTGGAATATTTCTCGGCTAGTTGATTGCGGTAATCAGGCAATGATTGCCAGCAGTGAACACGATTCCTTGACTAAAATGGATCCTGGCACTAAGATGGAGGGGATGTAGGTGTGCACTCAGAGGCGGCCCGGTAAGAGGCTGGTGTCATCCGTCAGCCCCCCCGTAACAGATGGGGCTTTAATGAACGCTTTCCTCTCTCCTAACACTCACTCTCTCTCTCTCATTCGCGCAACCATCTCTCTCACTCACTCTCTCTCTCTCTCCCCCTCCCCCCTCACCATCTCTCACTTACTCTCCCCCTCCCATAGACTCTCGCTCTATCTCTCTCAATTAAAATGTCGGTTTCATTTCTGATTAACTATCAATTTTTCTTGTTTGATTGTTATTTTTGTTGTGTATAATTGTTAAAATAATACTGCTTATAGAATAGATAGATATGCGTTAGTTAGGCGATCAACGTTTAGGTTATTACCCCTTTATTGACCAGTGACAATAAGCAGTATTGTTTGATAGGGACGTATGGAATTGTCCTTATTACCTATTCTTTTAAATGTATTTGTAGCTGTAGCTTTTAAGTAAGATGCAAACTTTAAATAGGCTAAAATCCTTAAATGTCTTGGTTTTTCGTAAGGTTTATAATGATACATTTTTTTTTAGCCAGCAGAGCAGAAAGCATTCCAGACAGCAATATATGTCTCTACCAGACTCAAGATATGAAAGTAGCTGGAAAAGACAAAATTTGTAATGGATTTTTTTTTTTTTTTTAACCGTAGATACTATGATGTTATCTAACGTTGGCAGATAATTTAAGAAATACATGTTTTATAAAATTTCTATTTTTTTGGAACTACCTTGACCCCAACAAAAATATCATCTAACAAAATTTGTAATATTTTTAAATCTATATTTATACAATATATTTTTTAATTTTACATATTTGTGGCAATCGTGAATCCTAATTTCAACATGACTGCCAAAAAATCTTTAAAATAACAGAAAAAAAAACAATCTAGTCAAGAATAACCATATTTTAATCATAGTGTTACACAAAATTTCTAAAGGTTAATACAATTAATGGACTGTAACAATCATTTCCCTAACACTAAGTACACACCGTTCAAGCTGGTCTAACATATATGTATGGTTTATAATCATAAATTTTTTTTTTTTTAACCGAAGAGCGGAAAGCATCTCAGACTATGACAGCAATCTAAAGGGTTATTTCTACCACCAATGAATATAAAACTCTCATACCTTCTATTGGCCGTCTTCATTGGTTTCTGCAAACCATCTTCTGTTGGCAACAGCAATATTTGGGAGCAGGAGGCACTGACGTCTCTGGCGAGACCCAAGATATGATATCAGCTGGAAAAGACGGTACATCCCTACACCTCTTTAAAAAGGGTGGAAATTAAACTATAAGAACTCTCTAGAGTTTACGGTGAGAAAACTATTCCAACTCAAAGAGAGCTCAACATCATATATATGCATAATAAAAAAATTTAAAAATTCCCATAGTGGCTTTCATAAAGCCCATTATGTCTATCACAGATTGTACGTATTTTTCTATACTGGAGAGTAGGCTGAGAGCTCTTGTTGATGATGATCACGGACAAGAAAAAGCCGCACGCAGGCCTTTTGGACAGAATCAGGACCAGATCTTTTTGTTAAAGACTGTGATAGAGAAGGCTTGGAAACAAATCAAGATTGTTTACCTTGTGTTTCTGGGTCTTCAGACCGATTTTGTGTCTGTTCCAATATACAACTTATGGAATGCACTGAGAGCAAATAATGTCCCTCAATCACTAATAGATACAATTAAATCGTCTTATAAGGGCTCTAAGCGGTTAGTCAGGATCAACGAGAGGGAGTTAGGGAACTTTGATATGAATAAAGGTGACATGTAAGAAGGTAGCCGTAGGCCCATTTTTTATAGTCTTTATGGATGAATTTCTGAAAATCTGTTAAAAAGAAAAAAGGATCTCTCCAGTTGTTCCTGTTAATTCCCAATTAAAAGCAGATCCATCTGAGGACCGTGCTCGCTCCGGCTCTTCTATACGCGGCTGGCATAGTGCTCATAGCAGACTCCGAGGACAATCTACAAGCAGCCGTTGTGGATTGTGGAAAAGCTACAAAGAAAGGGCATGATTTTCAATGAGCAAAAGCAAAGTCATGCAGGAGGGACGGGATCCCGAAGGCGTGCGGAATACTCGTGGAGAAAAAATCCTAGAAATAGTGGAGGACTACACGCACTAGTGGACAGTCATAAGCAGAACAGGAAAAATATAACATTAAACAGCGATTAGGACTAAAAGTTGTACCATCAAATCTGCTTCACTGTCGTGAGGAAAGTTGCGAAAATCGTCAAGCTACAAATATTCAAGGCTGTTTTCCTCCCCACACATCTCTATAGAAGCGAAAGCTGAGTTCTTTTAGAATGACATTCAAGTGGACTCACTGCGGCGTAGATGAAATATCTGTGGAAATAAGCCGCCCCAACTAGGATATCATCAGTAATGAGAGAATAAGGGAATATTTGGGAGTAAAACCCGTCACTGTATATGCCCTTGGAAAATAAGTAATAGAAGCTGTGATTGCTGAAGGGTCGAAGATGCGACCCACGGGAGCTAGATCTACTGGCAATTTTTTACAGCCTTATTAAATATTCCATTCAAGTCAAATTTACTTATTCTAAGATTAGGTATAATAATACTTATACGTATGTACGGATAAAAATGGTGATAAATGTTTTATTTGAAATATAAAATTGCATTAGATATGCATTTATTAAAAAACATATACAAATATGCAATGAAAGTGCGATGGGAGGCTGTGAATGGAAATAATTCCAGTTTGGAATATTTCTCGGCTAGTTGATTGCGGTAATCAGGCAATGATTGCCAGCAGTGAACACGATTCCTTGACTAAAATGGATCCTGGCACTAAGATGGAGGGGATGTAGGTGTGCACTCAGAGGCGGCCCGGTAAGAGGCTGGTGTCATCCGTCAGCCCCCCCGTAACAGATGGGGCTTTAATGAACGCTTTCCTCTCTCCTAACACTCACTCTCTCTCTCTCATTCGCGCAACCATCTCTCTCACTCACTCTCTCTCTCTCTCCCCCTCCCCCCTCACCATCTCTCACTTACTCTCCCCCTCCCATAGACTCTCGCTCTATCTCTCTCAATTAAAATGTCGGTTTCATTTCTGATTAACTATCAATTTTTCTTGTTTGATTGTTATTTTTGTTGTGTATAATTGTTAAAATAATACTGCTTATAGAATAGATAGATATGCGTTAGTTAGGCGATCAACGTTTAGGTTATTACCCCTTTATTGACCAGTGACAATAAGCAGTATTGTTTGATAGGGACGTATGGAATTGTCCTTATTACCTATTCTGATCATGGAAAAGATAAAAATCTTAATTCTAAAACATCAACATGATATATGCTTACACACACACACACACACATAGATATATATATATATATATAAGTATACCCATTCA
>KZ807864.1:248996-259966 GCA_000696205.2 Oncopeltus fasciatus | reverse complement strand
TTTTTTTTTTTTTTTTTTTTTTTTTTTTTTTTTTTTTTTTTTTTTTTTTTTTTTTTTTTTTTTTACATAATCACTCGTTCATTATCCACGAACTTATCCCTCCCTCAGAATATCGGCCCCAGCTATAACACTAATGTAAGTTAAGAATGTCTAGATTTTCCCTATTACTTTAATATTTATTCACACTAGTCTTTGATTTTCAGACACTGTCGGAGATTGACAAATGGGGTATAGACATTTTCAAGATTGCAGAACTGTCAGTGAACAAACCTTTGACTGTCGTAGCATATACTGCTTTCCAGGTAAGTTCAGTTGGTATGACGTAAAACGATATATATGAATGTGTGGTATTTTACAGCTGTAAAACTATCCATTTATTTTTACAGAGGAATGTAAAGTTAGAACAGCATACCTAACAACAACAGTAACAGTTTATCTCACAACAACTTAGACCTAACAACAACAATTACCTAAAAACTAAAACAACAAAATATACCTAACAATAACAACAATTTATCTTTACAGATGTATTGTTGTATTCTTATATCCCTTCTCAATGGATATAAACACACTCACATCCTATCATCACCTATGATATCATTATAACTATATATATATATATATATATATATATATATATNTATATATATATAGATATATTCATCATTCTACCACCATATATTGGAAAAGGGGCATTCTATATTACTTTTAAAAAAAAACAATAATAAAATTACGATATTCGGAGTTGAAGTAATTTTAGTTAATGTTAATTTATATATCTAGACGTGTAAGGCCTTGAATCCAAAGCTAAAAAATTGTTTATTTTCAAAATTTTCTAAATGTTTGAAATGTTAGAAAATTAATAGTTGTTGACATATATTTGGAGTTTCGCTTCATTTCTTTAGATTAACATTTCAACCTAGGACTGCAAAAAAAAAATATAAAATTTTGACGAAATCGCGACAGATAGAGATTGTCCCTAACCTGATGGGATCCGCTTCTTTAATGAAACTTCTTCAAATCGGTTGTAAAACTTTCAAATTTAATTTAACTGTAAATCAATGTTTAGACGTTTTTTAATAATTAATACCTAGTCGTATTGCATTTAAATTATAATTATACTATTTAGAGTGCATTTTAATTTTAAGATTTCAGATAATAAGATAACCTGAGATTGTCGTGCGAAATAGTTTCGTTATTTCAAACAAATAAGTTTTTTTATATTCAATATATCTCTCACTATTACAATTATTATCATCTATGCCATGTATATATTTTTTTTCGCTTGACTTTACTGTCCTTGAAAATTTTCACCAGTTTGTACCAACCTCCTCCACTTCTCTCCGTCCTGGGCTGTGGTTTTCCAATTCACTACGTTGAACAGCGTATCGTCTCTCTGAATTAAATCATTCCATCCGATTCATGGTCTTCCTACGTGTCGAGCTCAGACCTCTCATCTGTCATGGACTGGATTGCTTCTTGCCACCTGTTCTGAACACTTTAATCTCTTTGTTTTCGTGTGATATTTTATATAAGTTATTCTATAAATAAAATACTAAACCCTTAAAATAACACTCAACGAAATTCGCTTTGAGTTATAAGGTGTTCAACAACTGAATTGGACTGAGGGTATGTCATACAAAGAAGAGTTTGTTAGGAAACCCTAATGGGTTTATAATTAACGTGGTGTGTCAAAGAGTAAATTGTGTGAAAAATGTTTTACATCTTTTATAATGACCAATATTATCAAAAAATGTATAATAAACTGAATTTATTAAATGTTTAAGGAAATTAACTATTTTGGAATAATTTTCAGAATTTATTTCTTTTCTTTTTTAACTCTATTTTCGAATTCTATAGATCGTAAAGCGAAAACGTCTTTTTTTTTTTTTTTTTTTTTTTTTTTTTTTTTATAGGGGAGGAGGAGAGTTTTAAGTTGTTTTTTTTCTGGTTATCTGCTTTTTTTTTAATATATATATGAGCAAGTTTGATTAACCCTAAGGCTGTTAAATTGAGGGTAAAAATTATTAAATTGCTCTAAAAGCCTGATTACACATATCGACCATGTTCCTGCCATTTTGTCAAATGCATTGAGTTCTACTTTTATTCTTATATGCATTTTTTGTCCCATTACCATTGGTTATCCTTTAGAGAGTTGATTACAGCTCTATTGTTTTCAGTTTATATTGGCTGATGGACGCCAGTTGATTCCGGAAGTCGCTCAGCTCACCATATGGTCATATGACGTATTATATATCCATAATATTATGGATTTAAAAGCGTTCACCCTTTAGAAAAAAGTTTGTGTGACGATGGGAGTCATCACATTTCTTGTTCAAATTTCCGCTACAATACATTAAGAACAGACCACGTGGCAAGACGAGCCACTTTATGAATTATTTATTCTGCATTGAAAAAGTTCTCAGTTTTGAGATAAAAATAATTCCTTAAGAGCAAAGATTTGGTGTCCTATTTTCTTTGTTCAAATGTATGCTTTCTAGACACGAAAAAGGTTACTGCAGTTCAGTTTAATGGGTTCCAAAAAAATTTTATTTTATGAAAGGTTTAAAATCAGCAGGTAACCGATCGGGTTATTTGATGATAAGGTAACCATGACAGGGTAAACATTTGTTAATCATTCAATGGTATCAACAAATTGTTTTTGACCTACTGTGATTTGTATTTTTTGTGCCCTAAAAGCATTTCTAATATTTTCCAAAAAGCAAGTTGTAACGTAAAACCTTTGTATAAAAAAACATTATTTTTTATTATTATATTAACAGGTTATATTGAAGAAAAGATTATTGGTTTTGAGTATGGTATTTAATCCACTATCATTCTTTGCTAAATCTTTACTCTGCTTCATTGTTATCTGCACTAATCTTGTCGTATATTAAGTTTCAATAAAGAGGGTCGTTGGTTGTCGGAACTAACTAATTCAGAACTTGAAGCTTATCTAGCTTAGATGTTGGACAAACTCCAAGATAACTCGCTCAAACCGAGTTGAACTCGAGAGTTGTCGGCTCATGGTGGAATGGTGGGGGAAGGAAAATCACTCAGAAAAGGTCCCGCTTGAAGATGAAGGAGCATGTTTAACTATAATTTGCAGATTTCCCACAATTTAGTATAAAAATATTAAAATTACGAATAATTCTAATTTTATATTTATAGGCTGCTAAAGCAAATGAGAATAAATGGCAAGATATAGCCAAGGCTGGCTCTGAACTTCGGGAGGAATGAGTGGGGAAAGTGCTCAATATTTACTGTACATTTTCAAATATTTTCATTAATATGAGTTTTTCATGTAAGGAAAAGTTATATATCACAAGCTTTAAAGCATAGATTTTTCATCTATTATGTTTTCCAGTGCTGTCAATTATTGGTCTATATCTAAACTTCCTTCTCTCACACATTCGGTTTAAGCCAAAAATTAATATTTATTACTCTTTGCAATAGAAATTATTCTACTTCATTCAGCCTAACTAGTGAATTTGGTTTCTATACTCCAAAAATGAGGGGACTTGCCTAATGTCACATGTTTAAATAGTGTTCTTATGCATTTACACAGGAATTTTATAGAATCAAAATGTTTAAAAATTAAATTTTGCATCTAATATATTCTATAGATTTCTCGTAACTCTAACGGTAACGAAGATGTAGACGATTTTTCTATTTTGACTCTCTGAACCCCCCTCCCCGACGTTCGATTCAGCTGATGACGAAATCACCTGTGGTTAGTATAAAGAATCTTAATTTCCAAATGTGGTTTCTTTATATCAAAAATTTCAGGCTAGAGCGCGTTAAATATGTTTGTGAGTGTGTGTGTTTGTCAATTGGCTTCATAGACCCGAGGGATTTGTAGATATCTCATGCGCTTGGCCACACCTAACAGATCTATACCACCCTCACACACGCATCACGTAATACACATACGAATACGCGATCGATTAACACCCGTTAGCTTTGGGGGACCTTGATTTTTCAGAAGTTAGTAGACTCCTTAGATGATTTGTCACCTGTAGACTAACAAATCTCATAAATCTTTGGGTGGGGGGGGGGTTCCTTTTCTTTCGCGCAGGCGATGATACTAACATTTCCGTGGTACACTAGAATCGCGGCAACAGCGCACCCTGGTAGGGAACTTTATAACTAATATTGCAGAAAAAGAACTGGGAGAAACGTAATTCGAACCCAGGTCCTTCAACATGCCAGTCATGTATGCTAAACACTACACCTTGGGCCACAAAATATATATATATATGTCTTAAGCAGGATTAAAACTTTGTCAAATGTTGTGTCATAATCCAGCCTGAATAACATGATATCCTTGTGGGAAATCTGGTACAAAGAGGAGATAACACTACAGCAGAGGATAGCCCTTCAGCTTGGGTCACTCAGGTTATGGAATAGATGACTACCTTCTTTCAACAGTGCAGCTCCTGCTCAAAACACTTGTAAACAGCCTTTGTAACTGTAATTAGTCATAAGTTAGTTTTAGGTTATCAATCGCCTCCCTGGTGTGCCCCCCCCCCTCCCCCCAAGGTACAGAGAAAATTCAAATCATTGTGGTCCTTCAGAGTATATAAAGTCATCTTTCCCCTGCCTAGGTCATGTCTCTAGATGAAGAAATTAACAAAATTAACCTATGTTTACTTATTTTGGGGTTACTATTCAAGCTTACTTCTGAAGTGATTAAATCCAAAAATATTTGGACATAAATAATTTTTTTTTTTTTTAATATTCCGTTTACTACAAGCATTCACCGTCATTCCCAAACTTCACTACACATTGAGGTTTTAAAAAAAAATTAATTCAAAAATGAAAAACACAACTCACTCAAAAGGTAGTAGTAGTAGATCATAATGAAGGGCAATCAACTTCTATGTTATTACGCCCTATAAATACCCTTTAATATATTTACTATTTATAGGGCACTCAAAAGGTTCAGTGAACTGACAAATCCTTCAGTTAATCATTTGTTGTACCCCAGCCCTTTAAAACCATTCTCTCTCAGAATATGAAAAGTTTCAGAATATTTCTTTAGTATTTGTTTATGTTAAACAAATTTATCTATTATCCGTATAAAATCAACCATGAAACACGTACCTATTTAGTTTAAAGATTATGACAACTTAATTAGTTTGGCTAAGAAGTACAACAATTAGTTATAGTTTTCTCAAATATTCCAATGTCTAAAAAAGGGGAAAGGGATTGTACATCTGCACAGGAAAGGAAGGGAGAGTCTTTTATTAATTAAATGAATCTTTCACACTTCTTATTCTACTGCTCAGACATTAAAAATTTGTTTTATTCAAATAATTTACACATGAATACCACATAACCCATTGACGGATTTTAAGAAAAGTTTGATATTTCAATTAAATTCTTCAAATGCATCCAATGAATTCTGTTATAGGTACCATGAAATTGGCTTACCACTCATGCTACAGAATTTTTTCTGAGTTTTTTAAAAATTAAATTTTGAGTAACCTCTCCTCAACACACTGATTTTATTGTGTAGATAATTGATTTATTATTAAATGTATCTAAATGTAGATCAAGGGATGATTTTGAGAAGGCACCATAAGCATTAGCTCATGAGAGGAGTGCCAGCTGGTCAGGAATTTATTGCTTTGTTAATTAATTTCTCTAAATACTTTTTACATTTATTCTTAATTCTTTCTTTGGCATTCTGTTTTAGAGCCGAGATCTACTAAAGACTTTTATGATTCCTGCAAAGACATTAGTATCTTTTATGCTTACACTAGAGGAACATTATGTGAAAGATAACCCTTTCCATAACAGCATCCATGCAGCAGATGTTACTCAATCAACTCATGTGTTACTTAACACTCCTGCTCTTGAGGTAATTATTTGTTCTTTACTATGTTTTTCTACAAAAGCAATACCTGTTCTGTATATATATNGATACTCTTTGAGAGCTACCAGTTATGTATATATATACAGAGAATGAAACACTCGTGGCTGTGTTATTAATTACAATATATATATATATAAAATAGTAAGAGTGTGTATGTGTGTGCGGGAATGTGAGCGTGTGTTCAAATTTCCCTTAAAATACATTCTCTATTCTACAAGTTATTCATAAAACAGCAATGGTTTCATTTTGGTATTGATCTGATAATTGAGTAAACAATAATTTAAAAAAAGCCCTAATATGGTATATGTAACTCTAACCTTGTCCTAAATTATTAAGCCTTTAAATTGAAGTTATTAAAAGAAGACTTCATTAATAAAAGAATAAACTGGGTCTCAAAATTAGTTCTTTTTGAGAAAATTGCAAGTTTTTATATTAAAGCTTTTCACTGATGCACAAATAAGAATGAAAAAGCCAATAAGTTATTTTTATTGTTTTTTTTCTTTTGCTTTGATTTCAGAGTGTCTTTACACCTCTAGAGATAATGGCAGCACTCTTTGCTGCAACTATACATGATGTGGATCATCCAGGACTTACAAATCAGTTCCTTGTAAATTCAAGTAAGTTAGATTAAAATTTATAATTAATGAAAGAATGGAGAATTTAGGATATCAGGATTCACGGAAAAGAAATTAGACTAATTTTCAACAGGAGAATAAAAATCTAATAGTTATTAGAAGCTTGAGAAAAGAAGAAATATAATTCACCCATATAATGAAATATTTATTAATTGGAACAAGTTATATATTATGCATGCTAATGAGACAATTTAATTGCTTTAACTAGTTAAAATTCCAATTTTAAATGTTTCAAAATTTCTTTATGATTAAACCTGAGTATATTAGGCCAAAGTTCCATCCACAAAGCTCTAGAATAGTAACTTAAACTGCTTAATAAATTACAAATGATTCAAGTTATAATTATATAATTTAACAATTATATTATTACAATTACAATTATGACTTTAAAGGATTTTTTCAAGATAATTACTTTGCTCCACAAATATTTCATGAGACAAACCAACACTGTGATCAACTAGAGGTCAACAAAGACCAAGGAGGTCATCATAAGGATTTATCTTTGATTATGGGATTATGTGTAATTAAAGTAATTAGTNAACAGTTTTGTTTTTTTTTAGTGTGGATTTTTAACTTCTCCACTTTTAGAGTGTAAAAAATAATGCAAGTTAAAGTAGCTAGAAAAAGAATGGATAAAAAACTTACATTCACACCTTTCCATTCAGTAATTAGCTAAAAGGGTTGTTAGATGAGAGGTTCTTAAGAGGGTTGAAATGGAGAAAGGGTTGTTCTTTGATATAGGGAGAATATAAAGAAATACATTAAATTAAAAAATAAATTAAATTTTAATTACAATTATACTGCACTGTTATTTACACAGAAGCAATTTAACGAAGAATTATTAAAAGAAAGTACTAGAGAAAATGAAAAAAATCACAATTTTGAATAATGGTGGTGGTTTTCACTCTACTGTAATCACATATTTCAGTTAATTCCATAGCCGGATAGGCATGTATATATTCTACTGAGATTTTAATTGCATAATAATTAAAAATTAGTCCCCCTCCCTTATTTTTGAAATGAATAAAAATAAATTGTAGTTCAACAGCGAGCATTAAAAAAAATCATATTTACTTTTTTCAGAATTCGTAAAGTTTTTTATAAGTTTTTGTAATAGCCTATATTTTGGTAATCATTATAACTGAAAGACTTGTAGAGTGTTTGCAAAACAATTTGGAAAATTTTTATAACCCACCCACGTATATCCTAAAATGTAAAAATACGTTAAAAATAGAATTTTTTTAATGGGTCTAAACTTTATTTTCAGTTGAATAAGAGAGTTCGATTCTCACGTGATCATTTATTATTAATAATCAAGGAATACCACTCAGCTCTTTTGAAGAGTAATTGTGAATTGAAACAACAACGACAGACAGGCAGACATATTTGTTAAGTGTTTCAGAACGAATCATGGGGGCTTGTGGTCTGAGTTGAATGTACCAGGCTCAAAATCATTGAAAAATAATTTTTTTTTCTTTTTTTATAGGAAATATTGCTAAATCTGGTTTTATTATTTGTAAATTACTGTAAATTAGGAACACCGAAGTTGCATTTTCATTCCTAAACAGTTTCCTTTTTTGTCTATTTTTCATGGATATTTGTAGAATTACGAATTAGAATACTACACTTCATTTATATAGTTTTTTTTTCTTTTTTAATTTCAATAATATTGATGTTATTCATCAAAATATCGAGCTTAATATTTCGTTACCATTAAAATCAGTATTTAAGCTTAACAATGAAATCCATTGAAGTTTTATTTATAGTTGAATCAGTTGAGGAAAATATGTTCACGTAGGCTTCGTCGGTCGTCAGATGTATTTACCATTTCATCTTCCATCACATGATGTGCGAAAGCTCGGCAAAAAAGAACAATTTGACTCGGTCCAACCCGGAAGATGAAATGGTAAAGAGGAAAATATGGTTTAGAGGACATAAATTTATGTAATCTTTATTGTTTTAATTGAGGAAAAACATTCAGACATTAGACTAACAGACATCAAATGTAATTTTACATTGATTATCCCTACAAACTGCTTACAAAATGCGCTTATTAAAGAAGAAATGTATTTACTAATTGAAGTGCGATATATAATAAAACACTCTCGGCTGCGATACACAGTAATCAAGTACAGGTGGGATAGAGAGTGCAGCGC
This sequence comes from Oncopeltus fasciatus, assembly GCA_000696205.2. Lineage (NCBI taxonomy): Eukaryota > Metazoa > Arthropoda > Insecta > Hemiptera > Lygaeidae > Oncopeltus > Oncopeltus fasciatus. The sequence goes on along the minus strand of KZ807864.1, from coordinate 251,294 downwards.
ACACAAAAAAAAAAAACAAAAAAACACACAATTAGCGAAGGAGCGAAATTTTCAGGGATATATATATGTAACACTCACGGCTGTGATATATATGTATATATAGTAAATAAGAACAGGTGGGATAAAATGCGTAGTGAACAAACAGGAAAAACAGTGTAAAATTTTCGGGGATTTCTCGCCTTTCATCAGTAAGCAGTGAAGAGATACTCTTTGAGAGCTACCAGTTATGTATATATATACAGAGAATGAAACACTCGTGGCTGTGTTATTAATTACAAAAATATATTTTTTCTGTTGGCTTTTTAGATTCAAAGGATCATTAGCCACCTTCTGTGGTACTTGGCCAGAGCTCAGTGATCAATACCTGTTTTATGCACTATCATACACTCAGTCAGATCGCCATCAGATAGTTTTTCTAGAAATAGGGTGATCAGTCTTGCCCCAACTCCGGCTAACCTTGTAGGGCCTGTATATATATTTATATACAGATTAATAGATAAATAGCAAGAGCTTTTATTAATATAATGGACATTAGTAAGCAGAAAATTTGATATATAAAATAAGTTATTTGGTGAAAAGTTTATCATAATTTGAAAAATTAGGAGAAATGCTTTTTTGTAGGCCCCCACCCCCAAGTTTCTGGGTTAGTAATCTAGTGACCTTGTCCAAATGAGAATTGGAGTTCCCAGTCTCTTCCAAAAGTTGTAAGCGGGTATCCTTCTACCTTGGTCTTACCCTGGCAGTCCTCAACCAGCCTTGTCTCACATTCAATCTGCCTATCATTCTTTTGTGGTCCTGTCACTCTCTTGTTACCTTAGGGCTCCACTTTATGGTCAGGTTGAGCCATATTTTGTTTAGTGAGGTCCTATTGAATTGAATTTTAAAAATGTATTGTAGCCAACATACCTGTTGAAATTCGTCATCATTGGCTGACTTCTGCATCCTAATGGCTAGCCCTTTCAGGATTCTTGTCCTGAACAGGGTCTTGTACATTTTTTCAGAGACTGCAAACAGTGTGTAGTAAACAGACGCTACATGAAAATTTTCAACTGACTTTTTTCTTTTAATGATTCAATCCATCCATTAGGTTCATGAGGTTGAGGGTATCATTACCATTTACCGTTAGTTCTTTCTTTAGCATACCTGTAGTATCTGGTACTAATATGACCTTTTACATTTGTAGATAAGAGTCTTGTCTCTTAAGTAATTGCAATGTCTTAAAATTTTGAGATTAAGTCTGTAGTGTTTAGTAGAGTGTAGGTGTTTTGTAGGCTGTGAGATTTTGCTGAAATTGTGGCTATTTAACATGTTGGTATCGGACTGCATTTAATTTATTGCAGTAATAAAATTTTTATTTTTTTTATTTCTTTCAACAATGAAATNAGTGGATTAACTGACCCTTTTCTCCATAAACGGGTGGGAATATAAACAGGTACAGGATTAACTGGATAAGATACAACACAAAGTCCAGTCTGGGGCAATGGAATTTCTATGTTTATCTCTTATGTAATAATAATATAAATATTTGTAAGTGATCCTTTAATTTTGTCCGGCAGTTTATTTCTTAAAGGAATGATGTGTTATAATTTGGCATGACCTTGTTAATTTTATTAATAACCTTTCAGGAGCTGTTCAAAATAAATGTGTGCGTGCGCGCGTGCGTGTGTTCAAGTTTCAAGTTTTTTGGGACATATTTCTATACTATATTTTCTTCTAAATGAATGCGATTAAAATTCAATCTTCTATTGAAACAGTAGATTTCTTAAATACATTACATATAATTCTGCATTAACCTTAGTTTAAACAAAAGAAAATTATAGTTATTGAAATAATAATATTAAATTTTATTTCCTTGACAGGTGCTATCAACTGACATGTCTAAGCATATGAGCCTCCTTGCTGATCTTAAAACCATGGTGGAGACTAAGAAAGTTGCTGGTAGTGGTGTTCTTTTATTGGACAATTACACTGACAGAATACAGGTGAGTTACAAATCTTAATGTCCTTTGACATTTCTGAAGGTCATTATGTAAATTAAGAAAATTTATTATTGGTTATTCCTGTGAATTAACAAAAAATATCCAGTTTAATGGCTGAATGATCTAATTCAAAACAGCAATTGTATTTTTTAAAACAAGATTGAACCCACTAATACCAGGGCTAATTTGAAAACTTAGCCTTTATATTGTATTTAACCGCTACATGCCAAAATTCATTAACAAAAATTGTGGGACTTCAAGCATTGACAGACACACACAAACTCATGCCCGGCCAGGTGTGTGTCTGTCAATGCTATAT
>KZ807864.1:218653-248515 GCA_000696205.2 Oncopeltus fasciatus | reverse complement strand
ATTACAAAATGTTTTTATTTATTTTCAACAGAATTTAATATATAAAGAAAGGTTTTTAAAAAAAATCAATATCATGCCTAACAATAATAATAGCAACCAACCCTTATTTGGTTCAGTTGCTTTTGTGATATGATAGAGGTTATTAAAAATACTCACCACATTGTAATAAATTTAAATTAAAAATAATAATTTTTTAATTTGTTTTCAAATTTAATAATTATCTTGTTTATGGACCAATGAACATTTTTAACTACTCTGCCTAGGTGCTGGAGAACTTAGTACACTGTGCAGATCTATCAAACCCTACCAAGCCCCTACCATTGTACAGGAGATGGGTTGAACTCCTAATGGAAGAGTTCTTCCAGCAAGGAGACAAGGAGAGGGAGGCAAACATGGATATTAGTCCAATGTGTGATAGGCATTCGGCAACCATTGAAAAATCCCAGGTGAGTAATTTTTCTTTGTCATTATAATATTTCATCGACTTTAATTCACTTAAGTACCATTTTTATGAATTGTGGTTTCAGGAAAAAAAAAGTAATAAATAAAGAATATTATTAAAATGAGGGAACATTTTTAAAATGATAATTTTTCTTTTTAACATAAAGTTCTCAATAAAAAAGCATTACTCCAAAAAGTACCCGTTTTAGGAATATGATAGATATTAATATTGCTCAACAACCTGCAAGAACCATATCAGCAATAATATCAAATCACATCAAACCATCCCTTAGGCTTTGTAATAGGGGAGATAAAAGAAACAAATAAAAATGCAAAAACTGTATAGTAGAAACTCTTATATCTAATATGTATTATATTGTTTTCCCATTCTGTTCTTCTTTTAGTAATTTTCCCTCAAAGAAGCTTATTTAGGTGAATAAGTTAGGCACACATTTGACTAAACTTTTGAGAAAGTTTAATTGCTTAATATCAACAAATTTAATTAATTGTTTTTAATCAACAAACTCATGTTTTTTTAAATCATTTTCTTTATTATTTTTTATTGATATATATATTGTATTATTTATGATTTAATTTTACAGGTTGGCTTCATAGATTATATTGTTCATCCTCTTTGGGAAACTTGGGCAGATCTAGTACACCCAGATGCTCAAGACATTTTAGATATGCTTGAGCAAAATAGGGATTGGTATCAAAGTAAGTGTTTTGTCGAACAATATTATTTTAAATAAGTGTACAATCATATTTTAGTAACTTAAATGAAGTGCTTGAAATGAATTCTAAGAAACATTTAACAAATAATTTATAATTTCTTATGATTCACTTTAGGGAAATAAAAAAACAATTTTGCTGAAAAACTTTTCTTATTTGTCTTTAGAGGATGTTTTGGAATTTATTCTAGCTTATATTCTGAGTCACTTAAAGATAAAAAAAAATTATCCTTAAGATTTTGGTAAATTTTTATAAAAGATTGTTGTTTTTAATTTGTTACATAATATTTTTTTTGAGATATGTTTCTTTTAATGTGGGCAATGTTTTTCTTCACTGAAGACCATTAGACATGCACTCTATAGTACATACTGAGTATTGCTCACTGATCATTTGTTTCAACAGTTCATATTCCATTCCCTCTGTTCTTCAGGTTAAAGTTTTAAAAGGTACTGTTTAGTCCTAATATATAACCTCAAAGTTTGATCTTTAGTTATGTCTCTTCAAAATTATATTAAATCTGCACTAATCGTCATCCTATACAGTGGACCTCCGAATGCGAGGAATCTATTAAACGGAAAGTTGGAGTTGAAAAAACTAAAATAAATTTAAAAAAAAATTAATGTTATGGAAGACTATGGATTCTTGTTTGAGACAAAATTTATTATTGTTTGTTCTTATAAGTATATCAAATTTTAATATGTCAAAATATTATTTTATGCCTTAAACATTTTTCTATAAACTTGATAATTCTAAATAATAATGGTAACTATTATTAATATGTAAACCCTACACATATAATATCCTTATTAATGTAAATAAAGTTAAAATGGGGTTAGTTTTTATTTAAGAATAATCATTTAAACTTTTCTTTGAGCTTTCATGAATTCATTTATTTAATGGCATATCAAATTAAAATGTCTTTTTGATTAACCAATTAATTTTAAGAGACACTATTTTATAAACTGTTTTTAGTTAACTCCACGCAACAGTATTGCATGGATTTAACTTTAAGTTAAAATAAATTATAATCGGGTTCAGCACTTATTAATTCCCTTAGTAAGTTTATTTCCTTAGTATTGGTTCACACTATTCTTAAGTTTTAGAAGAACTAAATAAATACAAGTTGTGTTTATACTTTGTTAGCCTTGACATTAGATGATGGTTTACAAAAATTATTTAATTAACATTAAATGTGCTAAGGTGGTTTTACTTAGTTAATAAAGTAATGATTTGTAAATCATTGTATGTAACATGCATACTTCCAACGAAAATGTTTTCTTTGTAATATCTTAATAGTGAATATAGGCCAGAAGAAACTAATTAGTCAGTTTTATCACAGACTTACAACTGTTCTAGTAAATTTAAAAGAAAAATAGTTTTAGAAACTAGAATCTGAGCAATACAGTGTAAGCACTGTTTTAGCACAACTTTTAGTATAATGAAACTATAACTAAGATTACTTGACACATGGCAATCAAGTAAAAATTAAACTTTTTCATTATTAATAAGTAGAGTTGGAAAACTGAACTAGAGATTTTCAAAATTCTCTTTTGATGCCAGCTTTCCATCATTAGGAGAGTCCTACAAAAACCGAAGCAAATGGTAGTTGAATAGGGCACAGTCTGGGTTGTATAGTGGATTTATCAGCATTTCCAGCTAGGCTCTCTCTATTTTTGCTGAGTCACTAAAGATAAATGATTCAGATTGTCAAAGTAGTATTATCGTGATGGAAAACAGCACCTATGATATAATTCTAACCATTTTTTCTTGATTTGCCTGCTTTAATTACGGTTGTTGACATTAAATGTTCTCTTCAAGCAGTATGTAGACCTTAAGAAAACACCATTTCTTAATTTGTTCCCATGGAAAATAAATGATTTTCTTTATCTGACATTTAAGCTTGCACATTTTAGACTTTCCTACTTCTAAGCTTAGAAGAATGAAAATTATATTAAAAATCATGACAAATAAGATAAAACAATATTTTTTTATTAGTGCTTCATATTCAGCATATTTTTTTAAATTTTACTTTATTAAACAATATAACTTTCTTAAAGGTATGATTCCACCAAGTCCACCACCTGCTGATTCGCAGGAAAGTGATGAAGAAAAGGAGAGAACGCATGAAGATATCAGGTAATATTTCTTTTTTTTTTTTTTTGTTTAAAGATTTTTGCGGGAATCAATTCTTCCAAAACAAAGAAGTAATTTTTTCAACTTCTTTATCTTATTTATTCCTGTATGCTAATGAAGTTATTTGTGAACTTCAGGTTTCAAGTGACACTTGAAGAAGGAGAAAGTGAAGAGGGGACTACAATGTGACGCTCACTGGCTCACCTGTGTCATAAACTTACTCAAAAGGTGAGAAATATTCATACATATATTATATTCTGAATTAAGTATAAAATAAAGAAATTGTTCTTTTATTTACTAACCAGCATTTTAAAATTATTTATAGCATTGTTAAAATAATAATTTCTTCATTGATACCAATATGAAAAATTCTCTTGTGTAAACTTGTTCCTGCAAATATAAAAAAACTTGTAAGAAGCTATCTCAAGCTATTTCTGTCTAAAGCAACCAGTTATGAATGCTCTAACAGCTACATAGTTGGCTTGTTACATTAAAATATAAATAAAAAGCCACTAAAGGTAAATTCCTGCAAAAAAGAGGTTGGGACTTACCTGAAACATTGATTTTATATTTTTATTAAAAAGATTAAATCAATTTTATTTTTTCTGAAAGGGGATCAACATAGATCTCACAAGATCAGGACATTGAGTATCAAGTGAAGAGATACTTTGAGTCATTTGAGCCAACTATTAATATATAATGAAATTAACAATATTAACACTGTTAAAAATTAACAATGATTAATTAATACCTTCATACATTACAAACACATGCTTCTATTAGGATTGGACGAAAAAATAAAGTAAGAGCACCGATATGTTAAATTTTTATAATTTAACTAATTATCCTGAGGGACATACAAAACATTGTAAAAGTTTTTGTTTCAATCACATAAAGATATATAATTGATGAAGGATGATTTTGTCAGACATATTTACAGATGAAAAGTATCCATAATTTTTAAAAAGGCTCTCACATAAGAGCTGCATATTCTAAAAAGACTTCCTATGTTTTGTAAAAGATGACTATAGATAAGGGTAAGGGTATATGGCGATGTAGGAAGTTTGAGGGAAGTGCTCACCCATTTTAGTTACATTCAAAAATCTCTTCCTTTGCTTTTTTTTTCATAAAATCTTATAAAACATAAATTTTAGTAAATTTCACACCTATCATATTGCATAAACTGTTTTCAAACTTTAACAATTACAAAGATGTTACGAAAAAATATTTTGTTCTCCCTTTAACACACTCTTCTTCTCATCTGATTTCAATTTTTAAAAAAATTGTTCAAGGGTTTGCAATGAAAAGTCTTAATACTCAATCTAGTCGTCTTATATTTTAAAAGTAAGATCATTTGAAATTTCATTCTTAAGTATCTTTCTTGATATACCTTTTTTTTTTTTTTAATTATACATTCATGAATTACATTTTACACTTATTTTGTTCTATGCACTTTTTTAGTAATTAATAATAGCAATGAAATTAAGATTTAAACTTCTGGTCTTTCTGCATACGCCCTCTCGCCCCCCCCCCCTTTTTTACCCAATAATAAACTTCTAATCCAATTAGTAGTTCCCAAAGAATCTTGAATTCCAAATTTTGAATAAAAGTTCTTTTTCAATTAATTGGACAATAATTTTTTGCTGATGCTAACTTTCGATTCAGCAATGATCAAATAATTTAATTATTTTATCTAATGTTTCAACTACGTATTTAACTTTCATCAAATGGCCTAAACAATGAACCAAAACACATGCTTTTTTTTTTCTTAAGAGTTAAAATTAATTGTTTTAAATTTCATGCTGAAATTTAATGAAAATTGTTGTTTTTTATTTTTTAAAGCTACTATTTTAATTAAATTTATAGGTGCAGCTATGGTGGAGATCTAAATAGACAGTCTTCCCCTCAAGAGAACCTCACTTCATGCTGTCTCCGATCAAATTATATAACTTTATATATTATACCTGGCAGTCCTCANNATATATATAAATAATTTTCTGTCTTTAGGCGCTGGTCGCTTGAAGACATTTGTGTGAAAAACAAAAATGAAAAACCCCACAAAAATTTTTTTCTTTTCACTAAACTGTATTTCCTCTTCAAAGTATGTGCATAGATGATTGTAGTTGTCTTTCTATATGTATGCTTCGAGGCAGACATATGTAAAACAACATGAGAATTAAATATAGAAAATTGTGTATTCTCAAAATAATGCAGGGTCTGTTTTTAATAAGTAAAATAGCCTTGACTTTTAATAAAGTGGATTCAGAATCCAATTATCGTATTTTTCCCTCTAATATTTTTTTCTACAATTCTTTATTTTGTGATTTTTATTTTTTAATACATTTGCAATTTTTGGAAAAGTCATGATAATGAGTCTTTTGAGGGAACAGTTACTTTGGAATGCTAATCAGCCACTTGTTTGATCTTTAAGCATTTCAAATGTGAATCACTATGCAATTTTTATACTATACTAAAACAAAAAAAATAGTGAAAATTTATTCCCTAACTTACATTGAAGATTATAAAGGTTTAAGAATATATATTTTTACTCCCTAGTAATAAGTTTCTCGACCAAATTATCCTAATTGTAAGAGTTCATTATCATGGGTTTTTCTTAAAACTAGAATTTTTTATATTTTTTTTTAATTATGCCTGAAAATCAAAATTGAGTAAGAAGAATGAACTGAAAGGTTTTGCTAATAGTGAAAAGACAAACAAAAAAAAAATAAGTTTGCTTTTGTATCATTTTCTCTTTGGGCAAATGTCGGCTTATCCTTATTAAGTTATAGATTTTTTTTTTTTAATTTAATCTAGTGTTACCAAATCTTTAAATATTATCATTTCCAGAACTTAATGAATATAATTATTGAAGGTCAAAAAATAAGAGTTCTTTTTTCAAAGTTCTATTTACTTACTGCCTTGAAGTTCAGGTATTTTGGGAAGAAATTTGTCCTTAATTAAAAAACAAGTCTCTCTTATTTTAAAGTATTAATTGTCTTAATATAAATGTATTATGTAGAATAATTTTACTGGTGTGGGTTTAGAACTCTTTAAGTATCAGTCCCATGTATTTTAAGATCATTAAATAAAAATAATATTTTCTCATTTTAGTCATTCTATTGTTATAGAGACAAAGGATTTTTTGTAATACATACAAATAAATAAAAAATAAAATTAAAAAGGCATTCCTTTCCAATTACAGTAAGATGTAGTTTATTCTTCTCTCGCTAATTCAATTAACACATGCTGATGGAAATATTATATAGATAAAATAATTTTCTTCATTGTACACTTCTTAATCAAATGGTCGAAAAAAAAATCAGCTTTACTCATAGTAAAAATGGTTCTCGAATAAAAAAAAAATTATAAATCAATTATTCGTCTCGTACACTTATAAATATAAAAACCTAAATTGCTTGTTTCTCATTATTGTTCTGGATGCTCCATGAGTAACTAAGGGCAAAGAAAAATAGATGAGAATCCAATGCCAGCCTGTGAAATGGTGTACAAATTTATTTGACAAATGTTTCTTTTTAACTTTCTCAATTTAATAGGAAGCAAAATAGTTTTGTTTTTTAATTCTGTTTTGTAACTGCTTTTATAAAACAATTTTTTTTTTAAATAGCTCAATATTGTAGGCAAGTGTTTATAAGGCCCCAAAATAAATGATAGACTAATGAAATACTGGAGAAAAAATGAAGATACATTTCTTGAACAGCAGTACTTCAGATTTTATGGACCTCTAAAAGAATGTAATTCAAATTAACATTTTTATGAAAATTAATTTAAATTTTAGTGCATGAAATCTCTGAAGCCATTGTATTCTTTAATTTTTTGGCATCTAAAAATTAAGAAATTAATTATTTAAATAAGTAATGTATTACAAAATTTACTTAAGAGTATATTTTTAAGTAAATTTTTCAATTTTAATTGTTTTCTCAATACATTTCGTCACTAGACTTCTTCGGTCTGGAAGAAAAGATCTGATTATTTGTAAGTCATATGGATTTGTCATTCTTCTGAAGTTAGTTCTAAAACTTTTGTTTAAATTCTATCATCCTATTAAATTTGCCTATCATGTTCTATATTACTTGAAACTAAATTGGCTTCATTTTATTCCCAAATTCATGAAATATTTTATTCTACCTCATTTGATAAAAGATGGGAGAAGTTGAATTAATCAAAGACAAATTAATTAATAGTTGTGTTATATTGCACTTGCCAACTGCCAAAATTTGTTGGAAACTTATAAAGTTTTACTACACCAATCCTTATTTAATACTTTACGATAATAAACTGGGTAAATCATTAAGTAGGCAAACCATATTTTTCTTATATGAACTATATCCTTTTATAAAGACCTATTTATAATCAATTATAGTTACAAGACATTGATTTCCCTGAGTCTCGTATAATATCCCATCTCTTTATCCAATTTCTCTCATCTATTTTTTTTTTTTTAATGGATGTTAGATTCTAAGATCCTATTAAAAAATAGTTATTTTTTTATCACGGTCATGTTTACTTGAATGCCATCAAAAATATTTAGTATGTCTTTGTTTCTATATTTGTTTTCTTTCTTTTATTGAAGAAATGTGAAAGTTTGTGATCCTCTTATTAAACTTATGTTCTTTCTGAAATTTAGAAAATGAAAGTCCAATAAAAATAAGTTTTAAATAATGATAGCTGTTTGTTTAAATTTAAATATAAATTTTGAATTGTAATGTGTTTGCTTAATTTAATTTTTATTTATATTTCTTTGCAAAGTTAAGTACCTTGGGAATTTTGAATTTTGTCAAATACCATAAACTAATGTTGTATTTAATATAATATAGATGTGAATAATGAAAAAAGAAATTGTTGAGGTATATTTATTTTGTTACAAATATGTTAATTATATAATAGAACACAATTTTCTTTTCGTTATTTTATAAATTGCATATTTATGGCACTTGCTTACCACTAAGCTAAAATAATTGACACGTGTTCTTTCATGAATTCTTTTCATGAGTAATTCTCATATTTTGATATTTCGTATTTATATAAAACTTATTTCTATTTTATATTTTGATTCCTTCTTACAGTCACACATAAATAATATTTACAAAAAGAATAAATTATAAATATATTCAATTAGTGAAAAATCTTATATGTGTGACTACATTTAAAGCACTAATATTATAAAGAGATCTTTACCCACATCATTAGAAAGCCGACACTCCCTTCTTTTTTTCTTTCTCCTTTTTTTTTTTCTTTTTTTTGTCCATTTGTGGTATCTAATATATATTTGTGTTAATTGATAATTGTATTTTCTTTTTTATATATTAGATTTGAAAGGTCCGTACTGGATACGGCCTTTAACCTTAGGTTATTTTACACGATAACAAGTTTTCTTTTGTCTTTTTAAATATAACTTATTAATATCACATTGTCTCAAAATCTCAAACAGATGTTTTAAGGGAGAATCTGAGAGAACTGCCAATGGCACAAATTTAAAATTTTTATCTGTGACCTGTAAGAATTTTAAAACTGTACCTGAAATAATTTTTGTATGTTAGTAAACATTTTATATTTCTATGTTGATTTTGAAAGGAAGGATTAGCAGGAGAGCAAATAGTGTGTTCATTAAAGTTGCTATTGACACCTGCAAACATTTATTATTTATTTATTCTAACAAGTTTGTTATAGTTTGTCATTTAAGGATTGTTCTTACTAAGATTGGGTTGCACTATTGTAAGTGAATCACTATTTTTATGACAATTAACATATATCATTAAACTTCTAGAAATAAAACATTTAGTCACAATATTAAGCATCAAATAATGCTGTATTTATTTGGGGAGTATTTTTGGGCCAGTTGCACATTAAAGCTGATAGGATAATGAAGGATAGTAAGATGGCCATTAGCTTCTTAGAATAGTATATATTTAACTGTACCATTTTTGGAAAATAGCATGTCTTAATAGAATAAACATATTAAATTTTTATATTTTGCTCTTTTTTTTTAAATTGTATTTTGGGTAATTAATTTTTAAAATCAGATTCTTTTATCAGAAATATCAAAATTTAATTTGAGTTTTATCAAATACAACTTGCACTGTAGTTTAATGACAGCTGTTTTTATGAAAACTTGCTGTCTTGGTAACAACTTAAGCCACTACTATGGAGGGCCTCTAAAATTCTGTCTGAAGAGATCAGGTCATTTTTACTGCTTTTAGAAAAGTTATAAAACGAAGAAATGATGAATTTTTTGTTTTTGAAAGGCATTCAATCTTTGTATGCAGTTGCAGATGTTATCAAAATTTTGTTTTTCAAGAAAAAAATGTTTTATTAAAATTGGTCTGTAATTCCTATAGATCATTGCTTATAGATTTTCAACACTTTAATGAAAAAAATAAGCACAATATACGCCAAATAACATTTGATTCCTTACAATACTAATGAAATTACTTTGAACTCATACTGGGCATGTTAACAGTTCCTACTTCTCAGGAAGAGTGTACTTCGCCTGTGATGGACCACTAAAGTCAATGTTGTTCAGCTTAGTTCAATATATTTATTTACAGTAAAATTAAATTGGAAAGAAAAAAAATCAACTAGCTCTCTTTCTGATCCATTATCCTTCCAAATAATAGTGGAAAAACAAAATAATTTCTGTTATATTTTGTGTTCTTAGGTTTTTTTTTAGGAAATTGAGTATGTTAGTTTTATTGCTTGTAGCAGATCAGCCTTGATGAATGAATATGTACATATATGATTTATGACTAGTAGATTAATTGAGAAAGATTATCATTTATATTAAATTATCTAGTCAATTTTTATTTACGCCCCTCCTCCACCTCTTTCCTCTTGAATAAAAAATTCTTATATTTTTTAAATACCTGTTTGCTGTAGAATCTATAATATACTGAACATGAATGGTCTATGTTAATATATAGTAAAATACTCTTTATACAGTTTTTTTTTTTTTTAATTCAATATTCTAACTTCAAAATCAAGAATATGTTGTAGATATGTGTGTTATAAATTGTATTTACATCAAATATGTGATGATTGTTGTTCAATAGATCCATGGTTAATCCCATTTTACTGTACAAAGTGTGAGGTATGAACCTTCTTCTGAGTCAGTTAGCTTATAATTTGTAATATTGATGTTATATAGNTGTTTAGTTACGTCTGTTATACTGTGGGGAAACGTTGTGTGTCGGTAAGCAGTATTTAGTATTTCGTTACGGAAGTGTACAGAACTACATAATGTGTTTGAACTGAAACGTTTCTTAATGGCTACCTCTGCTCCAACACGTCGAAAGTGCGAAAACAGCCCCGATTCGTTTTGTCATATATTTGGCAGTTTTACCATTCCTAGTCAAAGGACAAAAATCAGTACATTTGTCAGACAAGCATATTTTGCCTATTTTAAAGTGAAACTTGGTGATCAAGATAAAGCATGGGCACCTCATAAAGTATGTAAACAGTGTGTTGAGGGTTTACAGGTGTGGACCAAGGGAACACATGCTAAGCTTCCATTTGGTATACCTATGATTTGGCGCGAGCCCAAAGAACATTCATGTGATTGTTACTATTTAGTGAAAACATCGGGATATAACAAAAAAAAACAAATGTAAAATATAGTATCCTAGTTTACCGTCAGCTATGCGCCCAGTACCACATTCAGCCCAAGTCCCCGTGCCAGTTTTCAATGAATTTCCCTCTTTGGAAGAAGGGAAATACGGACATGGCATTCAAAAACATTGTTAGACTTTCTTGGAAATACACGAGCATTGAATTACTCCGAAATTGTCCAGCAACTCTTGAAAAGCTTCCAAAAGCTAGGTTGCAACATGAGCATTAAATTGCACTTTTTACACAACCACCTTACTAATTTGGTGCACCAATGCACCAGTAGTGGGTAAACACTACTACTTTGGTGCAGTGACTGATGAGCAGGGTGAGAGTTTCCATCAAAATTTGAGGTCATGTAAGCAAGATATCAAGGTAGATGGGACGTACATATGATGACTGACTATTGCTGGAGCATCAAGCGCGAATGTACACAAACTAAACACTCCAGAAAAAGCTACAAACGCAAATTTTTATCTTAATCTTTAAGTACTGTTCATTAATTAAACAATTTTATATGTATGAACTCGATTTAACTTGCATTAAATGTTTTATAAACTGTATATTTGGTAAGTTTTTACTTTATGTTCTTTTAAATGCATGATTTTTATGATTTCTGAGGATTACCTATAGTTTTAAAAGACTAAATCTGAGGTTATTCTCAGATTCTGATGCCAAAAATTAGTGAACAAACAGTGTCAGATCTAACACAACAAAAAATGTATTACCAGTGTAATTTATTTTTTTTATGGTGTGTGGTGATATTTTTGCAAGAATTAATAATAAATTTGAGTAGGGCATCTTCTGTCCTGTACTTTAACAAAACAAGTGTTTTACGTAATAGGATAAGTTTGTTGAGGAGTTTTTTGAGTGGCGGGTATTCGATTTTAAAATATTGAAAGAAAACATCTGACCTCTATGGTGAGTTGTTGTCCTTCTGGCAAGCTGTAGCCGCTGTGCATGAAGGTGATGTTATGTTGGTGGTGGTGGTGTGACTGCAGAGGTGATCTGGGAGGCCATGTTGCGTGCTTGAAGTCTTGAGTTGAGAGGTAATGTGAAAAGTGTAGGAACAGGTAAATAATCTAAGAGTTTATTTTCACTACCAATGAATATAGAACTATCATACCTTCTATTATCCGTCTTCATTGGTTTCTGCAAACCATCTTCTGTTGGCGAGCGCTTTGGGACATTGTCCATCTTTTTGGCCGAATACATGTGTTCACTGTCTCTGTCTGTATCCAACTGCGCAGTTGAAAACAGACAGTGACTGTGAACACATGTATTGGGCCAAGAAGATGGACTATGTCCGAAAGTGCTCGCCAACGGAGGATGGTTTGCAGAAACCAATGAAGACAGATAATAGAAGGTATGAAAGTGTAGGAACACCCCATGTTTTGATTTAATTTCAAATGGAGAGTTTTTCGTCGTATCTACGGCCAACAACTCTCCATTTGAAATTAATCAATGTAGTACTCAAAAAGAACACATAGGAAATGATATTTTTGATGATAAGTCAACAATATCTTATAATATGGCTGGTTACTAACAGTCATCTTATAATTGTTTACTACTGTAAACCCATAGATTCTGATATATTAAAGTAAATTAACCCTCCTAAATTCGTAAAACAAACTAAACCTCTAAAAAAATAATTTAAAAACTTTAGACCGTGTCAAATTGTTGTTATTTGCCAAGCTTTCGCACATCATGTGATGGCTTCTTCAGGGCTGAAAAGAGAATGAGAATTCTATTGTTAATTATTTTAACAATAGATAATTATTGTTATCATAATATCCTTTTTAATTATGAACTTTTATAAAACATTGCATGTATACCATCTAAAATCGATAGCATTTTATGAAGATTTTATATTTAGCAAAATTTGCATAATTGTGTTTTAAAGATGTGTACATAATTAAAGAAATCAATTGAATACTTTAAATCTCATTTCAAAAACAAAATAATGTAATGCAGACTAAAAAAGTACAATCATGATCCAATGCTCAGAAAAAAAAAAAGTTTAATTTACTACCTTCATTTAAAACTAACTAAATTATTTGTATTATTAAAATGATTTATTGTTCAGAATGCTTTCAATTTGAGAATTAATGGATATTAAACTATCATACTTTATTATCATATATTTTGTTTTACTGGAGTATTTATTTATTAGGTATAAATATTAAGTGATCTTTTATCAGTCAAAAGTAATTTATTAATTCAGTTACAACTTGAAGGTGTCCTAACTTTTTGAACAAAGACATATTCATATTCATGTTTCACATCATATTTTGCATTACTTTTTTTAACATAAAGTTTACATAATAGGACCGAGGTAGGTTTTCTCATCTCATTAAAGGAAATAAATTTTACAAAATAGGACCGAAGTAGGTTTTCTCATTTCATTAATAAAAAATGGGGTATCCCTTCATATCATTGTTGAATCACTTTTTGAATTTATCAAGGAATGTTAGAAATTTCTAGAAAATATTCACTAATAATCAAGCAATTTCTATTATTCAATCATTTTATGTAAAACCTCTTGTTCTGTATGCATATATTTTATGATAAAGCAGATGTTAATCTAAATTGCGAGTTTTAGTTACAATAAATAGGGAGGATATTTGTAAATAAATGTAATATGGTTTTCTCTGTACTCTTTGATTGTGTCCCTTGAGGCATGTGTTTGTGTAATATGTATATTTATTTAAAATATATTAAGTATACACATAAGATCTGGGTGTGAATTGTACATACACTGTTTAGAAAGGTGACTTGCTACTTGATCATGTGTGTTTCTAAACAAAAACAAAAAAAAAAGAAAAAAAAAAAGAAAAGAAAAAAAAAAGAAAATTTTAAAATCTGTAAAGAAAGTTTTTGAATCATGTTAAAGAAGAAAAAAAACTTGGTCTCTCCTACCCTTTATCAATCAAGTTGTGTATAGATAGAAATGTTTTAACTAAAACTGTAGATCTTGCCAGTTTGTCATGCTCGTATTTTTTTGTCAGCTGTATATTAAACAAATGCTAAATGAAAAAAAGTCTAAGTATATACTCAGGGATGTATTCAAGTTTCATTCAGCTGATATTAGAAATGAGGATGATAAACTCTAAAGAACCAAGAATTTTCCAACCTGAGGCCTACTGTTGCCCCTTACTTAATAGACTGTCCCTATTTCCTGATAAAAATAAATCACCTAAATTTCTAAAGCTTCGTGTTGGGCTGACCTTTGTAAATACCCAAACTAAGCCCTACAAATGTATTTGTGTCAAGTAGTTAATGTATATAATTTCCCAACCTGTCGCATAAGACAGCATTGTGTTTCCTTTCCAGGGATGTTTACAATTCAAATCATCCCATCTATCAGAAAAAGTCGTGTAAAATAAAAATGACAAAAATCTGGCTACATTGAAAACTATATTAGTTAAAATAAAAGTAAATTCAAACATTTATAAGTTGAGATAATCTTGTTAAATTATTAATTTCTACCTCCCTTTGCAGACTGGGATGAAATATGTATCAAGGAACTATGAGCGAAATTGAGGGATGCCTCCATTGCATTATCAAAAACATGAACAACACTTAAATACAAGCCTAAAAGAACTTTTCTGTGAAACTACCTAAATTTGAGGTTAAAATGCTTTATGTTAATTTTAACTAGTAAAATAGAAAGACTCCAAAGCATANATTTAAGTATAATAATGTATTATTTGGTCTTAATATATAAAAAGGACAATAAAAGAAAAATTAAATGCCACTGAAGTTGGCTCTAAGCCAACTTGTAGGGGTGAAGGGGGGAAGGTATTCGAACCTCCTAAGAACATTCTTAAATATCGCCTTAGTATGAACTTTTCAGGAAAATTTTACAGAGTATAAATTTTAGTTAATTATAATTTTTATCTCTTAGTTTTATATTTTTTTTCTTCAAAATATTAATAAAACATTGATGAACAAGTTAATGATTTAGTTTTTTGCTGAAGGTTACAAATGTAAATAATTGATGAAAGAATTAATGTACACCAATGTATTTAATACATTCTCTTATATGAGTTATAACAATTACATTTTCAAAGGTAAGCAGGAAGTATGTCAAAAAAATTTCGGGATTAAATCAAGGCCTTGTTTGATAAGAATTTAACTTTAATTTTATTTGACTGCACCACTATGATATTTCAAACATTCAAGTATTTATAATTATTATGCTCTATATTTGTGTTTACACTATTCATTTTATCCTTAATAATTTGCGAGTTCTAAACTTATATTATATATATATGTATATTAGTGATCTAAAGTAAGCAACATTTATAAATATCATTCAATAACAATAACCATTAAGTAACATAAATAACAACTAAATAAATAATGAACAATTACAATTAGTAGTATATCTATTTACCGTTTCTTCTTCCGGGTTGGACCGTGTCAAATTGTTGTTATTTGCCAAGCTTTCGCACATCATGTGATGGCTTCTTCAGGGCTGAAAAGAGAATGAGAGTTGTAAAAGAGAGATTTTTAAAATCCAGGTGGTATATAGTTACCATGTTTTATACACCAGTTGGTGTATAATCCCGGTGCGGTCTGGTCCTTGGGCGAAGCCTGCCTTCCCATTGGTTGATATTGTGTTCTGGCGGCTGGTCTCTGGAGTAGTCAGGTAGCTGGTCACTGATTGGTTGGATCCTCTTGTCAATTAGCGCTAGTTTCCAGTTTTTGCTCAGTCTGTATACATCTTCTCTGTTGATATTTTTCGGATTGTATATCTATTACTATCTATAGTATATCTATTACCATCTATTATCACCATTTAACTATATTTACTCAAACTATACTTTAAAAAAATAATTCAAGAATATTAGTACTTTTTTTTTAAATTACAATAAATAACTTAATACAGTAATTAATTAATCACAATTAAATTACTATTTTCACAAGTTGAATAGCTGGTGTCTATAGTCAAGTGCTAGTAGGGATACAAATGATTATAATTTTCTTATCATTGAAAATATTACTAAGTTCCTGATTATCACAAATTCTCCAGTCGAGACAACACTCTCTAGTCCATGACAACAGGACATTTTCCTAGAAAGTGCAGTGTATACTCTTTCTCCTTTGTGATGCACAGTGATCATATTTTTATTTCTTATTCACTCCATTTAATGAAAGTTTTTCACAAAGTGCTTTAATTATTAAGGATACCACATTTACATTATTTTCTTCCAATATAAATTGTGGCATTATTTCATACTGTGCTGTTTGGTGCCTGTGCTTTCATAATAAAGTTCTCTTTCATTTTAATTTTTCTTTTTCCAATATATTTTCCAATCAACCTTTCCAAATGTCATTACTCTCACTTTCTAAATCAAATTCAATGGTGTTTTCCAGCTATTTTCAGCCACTGTTTAAATCATTGGGTGGGTTGGAAAAATATTTTACAAATTTATTAAAAATGTAGGTTAAGCATGTATAAATAAATAAATATAAATAAATAAATATATTGGGTATACCCCTGTTTATAGGTAAACCAAATAATCTGGTGTACTATTAGGTAAACAACCTTTTTCACTAACCTTTTTTCCCTTTTCGAGGGAAGAAAGAAAATTCCATGATTCATATCCATAGAAGGTGCTACTACTACAAATGATGTAACTCATCAAAGAGAAGAAACAATAAAATAAATACAAAAGCCAATTCATAGAATCAACTCCAAAGTCGTTCTCCCAGATTAACCCATTAGTACTTAGTATGGGAAGAAGAAGAACTAAGTTAGAATAACTTATTGCTGGATAGGTTTGTAGCCATAGCTTTAGAATAAGCTATAAATATGACAAAGGAAAATAAATGTTTGAGACATAGTTTTGAGTCTTGTTCTGGGCCAACACTAAAAATTGTTTGCATTTGATTGAAAAAAAATATAACCCTGAGGCTTTTCATTTTGCAATAAATTGTTATATTAATCCTGGCCTATGAGAAATATATGAGATCTCCTACAATGGTCCAGAATAAAAGTAGCTTATAGTGGAAAATTTTTGTATCCCATATTGCTGGGTGCAATAACCTGAAAATGGTTTCATTTTGTTGGGTGATTGCTTAACAATCTGTACCAAAATTTTGAACTCTTTTTGAAGCAAATGAGAAAACCCCTCTCAAGATGAATTTTTACCAAAAGGCGAATCACTCACTTGTATTCTGATTATTAACAAATTGTTTATGCTTATTAACAAATTTTTGTCATAAACCTAATTATGAGAAATATATTAAAGATTATTCAATTGTTTTGACTTGATTGATAAATCAAGTGACAATCCTTTCAATTATGGTGTCATGGTGGATAAATATTGGAAGAATGGTCTTGTGAACTTATTTATTATTATTGTTTTATTATTATATTTATTATACTTATAAATATGAATTAATGATGAACTAAACATGAATATGATATGAATTAAATTACACAGTTAAATTAAGAGCAACAAAGAAGAATGTGTTAATATGAGTAGAATGGTGGTTTACTCACAATAATTTTTTTCTTCAATTTAGTCTTCCTATACACCCTCTCCTTTTTTCTGATATTAGTCCTTCATGAACTCGTCCAATAACTTTTGGGAATTTTGATTCCCTATTTAATAAATATGAAGACCTCTAAACCCTTCTAATAGTTTTTCACCCAAATATGTAAATGTGAGAAAATAAAAGTTTATTCCTAGTAAATTGTATATGTGTGTGGGTGGAGAAGGGAATCTCTTATGGCTTACAGAAGTAAGATCAAATACTAAATACGCGAACACATATGCAGCTAAAGGTTGGCGTGAAAAGTCCATTGTGGGAAGCAGGAATTCTTGCAAATGAAATAGCTAATCTAGCAGTAAGTCAACAACTGAGAATAGTAAATACCTATTATAATAAGCATCTAAAGAAAAATTTATTAATTGATTTTACCACTAATTTTGAGGTTCTATTAAACATTCTTTTTAACTAGGATGGTCAGAGAAGAATTCTAACATGACATGATTGAAGAGACTTTTAAAGTAAAAGTAAGAAGTCCACAAAAACATTAAGAAAGAAATAGCACTATAGTTTCAAAATATTCTAAGTAATTAACTGGGTGATCTTAGGGAAGGAATGTATTAAGTCCAAGAAAGATGCCTTAGCA
The DNA here is from genome assembly GCA_000696205.2 of Oncopeltus fasciatus. Classification (NCBI taxonomy): domain Eukaryota; kingdom Metazoa; phylum Arthropoda; class Insecta; order Hemiptera; family Lygaeidae; genus Oncopeltus; species Oncopeltus fasciatus. The sequence goes on along the minus strand of KZ807864.1, from coordinate 230,439 downwards.
AAATAAGAGCTATAGAAGAGGCAAAAAAGGTGAGGAGGCCTTACCAAATTAAGTTCTCAGAAGGCGCAAAGTATCTCCTGGAGAGAGCAAAACTGAAATCAAAGGTGGAGAAGACACTAAGGTACCAGAGAGGTAATCTTCACTTAACAGAATTATTTAAAGTCATATTAAGAAAAATGTTAAATTTTTTTGATGAGATAGTGGTAATTGAAACATTGGAAAAAGGAAATGCATTCCTGAGGTAAATAAACAGCTGATTCCAGGTAATTTCTATCTGTACTCTTTTAATTATAAGGAAGGAAACATTATAAAAGAAAGCCAGGATGATGCAGCTGAAGCTATAACCATGTTTTCAGAACCATAGTTTGATGTATACGGACACAACAGGATGGTACAGGTAAAAAATAGGAAGTAGCAACCATATTTACAAGTGAAGTTGAAAATCCAATCGAGGCCCTGAAAATGGAGGGAAGAAAGTCCTGGTCACACATAGAATAACAAATGAATCATTGCTAATTGGTGAAGTGGTGCTCTCAAAAGAACTCTGCAACTTTTTTAAACAAATACTGAAGGCTGGTCAAGTACCAAAAGATTGTAATATAATAAAAATTATAAATTTACCTAAGAAAGAGAATAGAGGAAATACAATCGCCATGCCTATTTCACATTACACTATTATATCCAAATTGTTAACCAAGTTTTTAAGGATAGAATCGCTCATAAGATAGATATAAGTCGATCATCTGAGTAGGTAGGTTTTTTTTAAAAGTTCTTCTGTGGAAGATCACCTACAGATACTAAATAAAGTAGTTAAGAAGTTAAAAGAATAAAGGCTTTTACTCTGAATATACTTTACAGACTTTAATAAAGCCTTCAAATCACTCTTTGGTTCAAGCATCTGACTTTAGTTTGAAAAGTCCTGGTAAAAATAGAAGTGGAAAAATATACATAAATATGAATAAGAAATTTTTAACCATTTTCAAGTTTGTCGATGAATGTATTTTCTTTGATAAGGAATTATAAGAATTGGCGCTTTGCAGTTTTCAAAATGACAAACTAGGAAAGACCAAAAGCTTACTTACCATTGACTTACATTCAGTCTAAGCAGTTAAATATGGTTAATATGCATAATGTGTGTGGATAAACGCACTAAAGACTGCAGTTTTCGGTGTTCTTAATAAAGTTCGGCATCAAGCTTGTAGACTGCTAGGATCGAGCTCCTGAGGATTACTGACTTTCTTGTCTCAACATTGAAAGCTTCTTCCTCTCAGGGAAGTGATATATATTTTATTTTAGTATTTTTTTAAATATTATTTTTTTCAGTTCTCTCTTATTTGTTAGTATTATAATTGATCCGATTTAATAATGGAGGTAGACGTTAATCAAGGGCCCGTAAATTTAACCGTAAATTGAAATGAAGCAAAAATATCTTACTGATGTAGATAAATGATCCTTCAGGTAGAATAACTTTAAAGCAAGATTGATGGCGCTAAATAATTTTTCACCACTGTATTTGCCGGATACGAGTTCTTAAATTATTCCCGGATAGCCAAATCAACAGTTTTAAATTTTTCAATTGTTCTGGAGAAGAGATTCCAGTTGAACTGTCTGATCAAGGAGTTGTTAAAGTTAAAAGGCTACAGAAAAAGATCAGGGTAAATAAAGTACCCACTAATTCATTTGTCTTAACTTTAGTAAATAGTACCTCAAAAATTGTGTATTCACAGTTTGACTTCAAGTCAAAATCACCAAGATTCTCTTATTGAGAAAATTAAAAAACTCAAGGACTTGGTTAACTTATTAGCCAACGAAATCAATATTATAGAAATAAATCAAGTCTCATTAATTTTAGAAGATAAATTTAATGAGGCTTGATTTATTTCTATACAATTATTAATGATTAAAAGTAGAGAATGTGTGTTGGGATTCGGTCAAGGTTGTAGGTTAGATTAAACTGAGGAACAATTTGAAACTCAACTTCAATGTTCAGTTAGATTTATTAGCTGTTTTCTATAGAATTAGGCATGCTGGTATCAAAACTGTTTTTTTTTTTNTGTTTAGTTACGTCTGTTATACTGTGGGGAAACGTTGTGTGTCGGTAAGCAGTATTTAGTATTTCGTTACGGAAGTGTACAGAACTACATAATGTGTTTGAACTGAAACGTTTCTTAATGGCTACCTCTGCTCCAACACGTCGAAAGTGCGAAAACAGCCCCGATTCGTTTTGTCATATATTTGGCAGTTTTACCATTCCTAGTCAAAGGACAAAAATCAGTACATTTGTCAGACAAGCATATTTTGCCTATTTTAAAGTGAAACTTGGTGATCAAGATAAAGCATGGGCACCTCATAAAGTATGTAAACAGTGTGTTGAGGGTTTACAGGTGTGGACCAAGGGAACACATGCTAAGCTTCCATTTGGTATACCTATGATTTGGCGCGAGCCCAAAGAACATTCATGTGATTGTTACTATTTAGTGAAAACATCGGGATATAACAAAAAAAAACAAATGTAAAATATAGTATCCTAGTTTACCGTCAGCTATGCGCCCAGTACCACATTCAGCCCAAGTCCCCGTGCCAGTTTTCAATGAATTTCCCTCTTTGGAAGAAGGGAAATACGGACATGGCATTCAAAAACATTGTTAGACTTTCTTGGAAATACACGAGCATTGAATTACTCCGAAATTGTCCAGCAACTCTTGAAAAGCTTCCAAAAGCTAGGTTGCAACATGAGCATTAAATTGCACTTTTTACACAACCACCTTACTAATTTGGTGCACCAATGCACCAGTAGTGGGTAAACACTACTACTTTGGTGCAGTGACTGATGAGCAGGGTGAGAGTTTCCATCAAAATTTGAGGTCATGTAAGCAAGATATCAAGGTAGATGGGACGTACATATGATGACTGACTATTGCTGGAGCATCAAGCGCGAATGTACACAAACTAAACACTCCAGAAAAAGCTACAAACGCAAATTTTTATCTTAATCTTTAAGTACTGTTCATTAATTAAACAATTTTATATGTATGAACTCGATTTAACTTGCATTAAATGTTTTATAAACTGTATATTTGGTAAGTTTTTACTTTATGTTCTTTTAAATGCATGATTTTTATGATTTCTGAGGATTACCTATAGTTTTAAAAGACTAAATCTGAGGTTATTCTATGATTCTGATGCAAAAAATTAGTGAACAAACAGTGTCAGATCTAACACAACAAAAAATGTATTACCAGTGTAATTTATTTTTTTTATGGTGTGTGGTGATATTTTTGCAAGAATTAATAATAAATTTGAGTAGGGCATCTTCTGTCCTGTACTTTAACAAAACAAGTGTTTTACGTAATAGGATAAGTTTGTTGAGGAGTTTTTTGAGTGGCGGGTATTCGATTTTAAAATATTGAAAGAAAACATCTGACCTCTATGGTGAGTTGTTGTCCTTCTGGCAAGCTGTAGCCGCTGTGCATGAAGGTGATGTTATGTTGGTGGTGGTGGTGTGACTGCAGAGGTGATCTGGGAGGCCATGTTGCGTGCTTGAAGTCTTGAGTTGAGAGGTAATGTGAAAAGTGTAGGAACAGGTAAATAATCTAAGAGTTTATTTTCACTACCAATGAATATAGAACTATCATACCTTCTATTATCCGTCTTCATTGGTTTCTGCAAACCATCTTCTGTTGGCGAGCGCTTTGGGACATTGTCCATCTTTTTGGCCGAATACATGTGTTCACTGTCTCTGTCTGTATCCAACTGCGCAGTTGAAAACAGACAGTGACTGTGAACACATGTATTGGGCCAAGAAGATGGACTATGTCCGAAAGTGCTCGCCAACGGAGGATGGTTTGCAGAAACCAATGAAGACAGATAATAGAAGGTATGAAAGTGTAGGAACACCCCATGTTTTGATTTAATTTCAAATGGAGAGTTTTTCGTCGTATCTACGGCCAACAACTCTCCATTTGAAATTAATCAATGTAGTACTCAAAAAGAACACATAGGAAATGATATTTTTGATGATAAGTCAACAATATCTTATAATATGGCTGGTTACTAACAGTCATCTTATAATTGTTTACTACTGTAAACCCATAGATTCTGATATATTAAATTAAATTAAATTCGTAAAACAAACTAAACCACTAAAAAAATAATTTAAAAACTTTAATTTAGATACGAATGAGTCAAAATATAGCAACTTTAAAAATTCATGCTCACCTTCATCATTATCCGTGGCTGAATCAACCTCTAGTTTTAATGAGTTCCCTCTTAAAGCGACAAAATAGAATTTGTATTTAATTAATTTTTCTTTATTTCATTCATAATAATAACTAATAATCAATTTTCCTCCATCAATAAGAACAATTTGCTGATAGGGAATAGGAGAGGTCCGCCCTCAGCCTTTGTCTGGTTCGTCCTTCTCCGAGGTCTGCCCCTGTCGCAGTCCAGAGCTTTATTTTCTCTTTCAACACTCAATTACTTTTTAATAATTTTATTGTTATGGACTAAATTATGCATTTAACTATTTATGGAGCAATAAGCACAGTTAAAACTAGATTAAAGACTACAAACAGTTTATTTATTAGTACTTTTTGTACATAATACAATTGTATAAATGTTTTTAAGTACGAGAGTGGAGTACAGACATGCATGGGTTATAATGTTATGCAACGCTTGGGGGTGAAATGATCCATTAGTGGTTGAATTAAACTTAAATCAATTTAAAAAAAAACAACAACCTCCAAATGAAAAATGAAAGTTGGAATACGTTATTGAGCAAACTCGGTCTATAGGATTATCTGAAATTTGATTGAGATGAAAAAAAAAAGAAGCTCTTTAGAGATAGGCGGTATATTTAGCTAGTATATTTATTTAGTTCAGCTTAATATTTATTTTGAGTAATTAATCTCAATACAGTTTTGTTTATTGATAAGATAAATTTTTTTGAGGGTTACACAATGAATTTCAATATTCAGAAGTTGCGTTTAGAAGCCACAATTTTTTTTTTAAACGATATTTGTTAAGCAACTTTTAAATACAAGACGATAGATTAAATTCGTTATTAATGTTAAATCAGACCAATAAGAGTGGATTATCTTATGGCCAAGAACCATTAAGAAAAGTCTTTTTGCTGAAACGGGTGTTTTGTAATTGCTATGCTATCATATAAAATTGTTATAAGGAAATGAAAATGATGAATAATTATTGAGAAATGATATAGCACACCAATAAATAAAAGGGGCTGGGGTTTGAAATAAAGCAATAAGTGGACTGTAAGAAAGTATAATATGATAATTGAAATTAAACATAAATTAAGTGCATAAAATAAGAAAAGAAAAGAAATGAGACAGATAGAGGTTAGTGAAAGATAAAATAAAAATGAGGAGTCATTAAAATTCTAAACTGAGATGTTGATGAGTTGAGGGCACTGCTGATGTTGCATGATGAAATGATGTTGAGTTACTTCATTGCATGATAAATTAATGTTGAAAGTCCTTGTGTGTGAGGGACAATGAGTTAGTACTCACAGTTTAGTTTAAAACCACTGGCCAGTGGGTGTTAAATGTATTGTGTTCCTCTTCATCTTCTTGTTCTTCTCTCCATCTCGTCTTGCCCAGAGCAGGCCACTTGTTCTTCTACTCGAACATATTTAAGAAGAAGAAAAAACTGAGCATGAAAAAAAGGTGGCTAGCTGGCTGTAGAGAGTAGGATCTTAATCCCTTCTAGTCTATGCAAGAGACCTGCAGTTGTGGGGACTCTCCACAGATGGCAGCACAGAGCTCAGGTGGTCAGCTGAAGAGCATCTGGAGGGAAATTTGAAGTTCTCTGAACAAGGGGCATATTTAGTTTGGAGTAATGAAGCTCAACTTAAATTTATTTATTTATAAGACAAATATTTTAAAAGTTACAGGTCAATTTGAACAATAAGGAGTTGATGTTCACCTGAAGTTGACGTGTAGCTTTTTTATGCAATATGAAGTCTTTATTGATTGCTTAAATTTTAATTTTAAGTCTAGAGACTATAGATAGTTACTAATTGAAATTTACCATGGGTTCTGAGCTTGTTATTGAGCAAAATCTGAATCCAATTATTGACCAATAGGAAAGTTGTATTAAAATTAGTATCTTGAAACTCGACACACTTAACTAATAAAATAAATATTTAAGAAGTGTCGCAGCGAAGTATAACAATTAGGAGTGAGAGTTTACTGGGCAATTGCTGAAATTAGTGGTTATGTTGTTTTTTTTTAAAATGAAAATTGGCATATCGCTTTTAAATGTTAAATGAAAATGTAAATTCGCTATTGAACGAAATCGAACGAGTAGAAAGAGGGGGGGGGGGGGGGAGATTACCTGTTAAGTGCGAGTAAAACATTTCTAAACAATTAATGAGAGGGAATAGAAAAAAACCTCTATCTCTACCAGCCAGGATTCGAACCTGGACCTCCTGCTTTCCGGGCCGGTATGCTAAACCATTATACCACCGGGACGAGCTAGATAACTTATTAAAGTTATCTAGCTCGTCCCGGTGGTGTAATGGAAACATTCCGGCCCGGAAAGCAGGAGGTCCAGGTTCGAGTCCTGACTGGGACAGATAGATTTTTTTATTCTATTCCCTCCCATTAATTGTTTAAAATTTACGTGGGATTATAAACCGCAACCAAATAAATATTTATAAAGTAAAACATTTCATGTTGCAGTTGGCATAATATTCATTTTAGAATGAGGACAAATTTGTTTATCGATAAAATATGTATTTCATAATAGTGGGATATTACCAAGCATGGAAAGCTCAAATACAAATATTCACTACAATACTGAACAAGTCGCTCAGTTTACGTACTTTCGGCGCGACAGACTTCTATTTAAACTTAATGTCTTGAACTTAAATGGAATTTTTTAAAATCCTATCCAATATCATGAATATATTTGCCTTCATATTTATATATTATACATATTTAACGGGCTAAATTTTATCTATGTCTAAGTAAGATCGAAAAGGACGGATTTTTAACAATTTATAAATAACAAAAGAAGGATTTCCCTTAAGAAAATCAAAGTTTTCAAGACAGTACCATGACTGATTTTAGAAAAATTTATTTTTGGTTTTTTTCTTCTTACAGATTCAGGTCTTTGGTACTAACGAGAATTGTCAGGTTTTCTAGTTGTTTTTTTTTTTTTTGTTTTTTAAAGCAATTATGAACAACAAATGAGCGAGTCCTGTTTGAAGCCCTCTGTTACTTGAGATCTAAAAGAGAGGAGGGATACATGAGCTGCAGTTGTGTATGGAAACCTAACACTTATTTTGAAATCTGTCTTACGTAACATTCACATACGATCCTTATGTGAGTTAAAATTGTTACCTTACTTACTATGTCTTCGAGGAGAAAAATCAGAAGCTGATTATGTAAGCCCATTCAAAACTTTGTATATGTGTGTGTTTATGAATTATACATATAATCATACAAGTATAATGTATGAGAAAACAAACTAAAAAAATTCAAATTATTTTTTCCTCTTATATATATTTATATTACATAGATACATACATGTGTATGTTTATATTATAATTATAATACATTGTTAAGTTGCACCTGCGGACTTGTCGTGTAATAATTCAAAATTTTTAAATTCTTAAAATACTGTTACTAAAACGAACACACAAACGTTAACGAACAGACGACCCACAAACCGACAAAAACGCAAAAAGACATAAGACAACATAATCCATAGGCAGACACTAGCAAACACAAACACATTTACAAAAAACTTTCGGAACACTTAGAACACTTCAATAAAGGAGATTATAACTAATCCCTGCCTCAACCAATCCCTGGAATAATGGACTCTGACCCTTATAACTCGCACGTGTGACAGACCTTATCGCCGACAAAGCGACCGTTACAGCTATACCTGACACACCCAACTAACCACAGAATACAAACGCTGTTGAATACAGACAGTGCCAGTGATCGCATGTATTCGGCCAGAAGATGGACAATGTCCGAAAGCGCTCGCCAACAGAAGATGGTTTGCAGAAACCAATGAAGACGGACAATGGAAGGTATGACAGTTCTTAAAATGATGTAGAGTTAGCTATTTACTCTTATTTCAGCCCCTCGACCAACATATTTCATTTGTTGTGAACGAAACGATTCGCATTAAATTGCAACGAACCATCAGGGCTATGAGTGATGACACATAATTAAATAGAAGGCAACATCAGAATAATTGAAAGAGGCTTCAGTATTGATTGCTCACGTAAAAGTAGATTTTCCAAGGATTGCTCAAGAGAAAAATTAACGTCCAAAAATCTGACTGTAGACCGGGAATGGAGAGATGAACTCAACCCTTCAAGTTTCATTCTTAAATATTTTACATATTAGAGTCAAACGTTAAAATGTTATTAAACATAAATCAGAAAATGAAATTTTTTACCTATGATGTTTTGAACATTTTTTTTTAATTCTAAAAATAAAAAATATATTAACGGTTTTCAATTTTGGGTCGCCCCAAACTTCTCCCACTCTTTTCTCGATTTTTACCATTAATGAATACAGCAAACGATTTTCAATAATATAAAGTGTTTTACGAGTTTACATTTTCTCTGAACACTAATATTAAAAATATATATTCAAATTTTTTCCTTTCTAAAGAACGAAATCAACCTTTCAAACGCCAGCTTACATAAAAATTTTTAGATACCTTACTTTTTATTTTCAAAATTGTATAATACAGTTTAAATATATCTGTACACGTATTAACTTCTAATCGGACCATATTTTTAACTATTCCAAAGTAGCATTGGTGAAAAATCGAAGAAATTTTTCAAAAGTCTTATGGTATCAAGGCGAATTGCCTGATTTTTTCGCGGAAAATTTTTTAAATAATTTGATGTATAATATTTGTATATTCTAAATTTCATTATTTGTTCAAATGCATTCGAACCGAGAGTCGACAATCTATTTAATAATGAATGTAGACAGCAGCATCTCCTTTTATATCGATAACATTCAGGGTCAGAGATATCGATATAACCAATATAAGGAATCATGCTGCTACCTAGTGAACACAATTTGAACTTCATGCAGTTCTTCTATGACAGTAGGAAATGTCATCCTTTTTTTTTTTTTTTTTATATAGAGAAAATCATGTTTAAATAATGTTTTCAGAGCTTTTTATTGCCGTCCAAAGATTGTAAATATCTCAATGTATTTCTGCCAAAATGTTTCAGTGTGACTCAGTTATTCTGCTTAGTAACTTTTATTGAAATGGATACTACAGAAAATACAGTACTTTCAGAAAATGCTGTCTTTGAAGGTGCTGAAGAAGGAATTGAGGATGGTACTGTGTTAAATATTGTTAGATTAGAATATTTTTATCAAACTAAACAATGACATATGTCATTCGGTATACAAAATTCTTATAACAGACAATGAACTTTCCATGTACTCATACTACTTTTGAGGGAACTTTTATGTATTGGTATTATTTCTGACAACTTAAGGTTATTACCTCTATTCATATATAGTAGCTCTTATGAACATGCCTAAATATGAAGATATTTAGCTCTAATAGAGTACTCTTTATAGCACTTAATATTTCTCTTCCATAACTGTCAAAAACCCTCATCTTTGTTTGAACTGCCAAAAAAATTTTTTTAATGGCTCATATTAAGCTTGAAGAGGAGAGGCTGGTTTGAAGTAGAAGACTAAATTCTGATCTTAATAATCATCTTAATAATCATTAATATTTTAAAAGGAATATGCTAAAATTGTAGGTGTAAAATGCAATTATATTCTGTAATATTATGTAACATAACATACTCTAAGAAAGGTTAATTTGTGACTAGTTTTTTTCACTTTTGTGCAGGAGCCAGTCTTAGCAAACCCTCATACTGGTTAACCTTTTCAAATTGTGTTGTAAAAACTTCATTCCTCTTATTTCTTTCCATCTAAACTGGGTCTAAAAGACCTGGAAATAAGATTAGTTTATAGTAGAGCTGTGGCTTCTGCGTGGAATTAAATTATTTTTCTAATTTTATTTTCTAAATTTACATATTCTTGAAGATATTAAAAATTGATTAAATTTAATATCAGGGATTAACTTTTAAAAACCAGCCTCCTTGGATATTGATTTGATTGATACTTTAAATGATTATATTATCTTTGTAACTCCTTAATATTCATTATTAATAGTATTACAAAGTCTCAGAAAAATAATAGATATAAAATGTAATTTTCTGACTTTGATGAATGTCACATAATTTTTTTTTCTTTTTAAAGTATGTTATTATTTTTTTAAACTTTTATTGATTTATTACATTCTGTTAAATTAAAACATTACACATAATAAGAAAGAAATTTATAAATGTAACTTGAATATTTCTCTTATCAAAAAATGAGTCTGTGCTGAGTTTCATTATTCCAAACTAAATATTATTCTTAATAAACCAATTTTTATTCCCATTTGACAAAGTAAGTATGCTGTATTTATATTTTCAATGCTAATTAATTTTTAAAAGCTCAAAACTGACTATCTATAAGCAGATTATAAATTTATAAAAATATAATATATGTGTAATTTCATATAAAATTTATAATATGCTTACTGATACTACCAGGCTGAGCTCATGATTTGGTAATATAAAACAGTATAACTGACCATAAAGCTTTAACAAAAATTAATTAGCATTGAAAATAGAAATGCAACAAACTTACTTTGTGTATAACAAAAATAAAAGGCCTTAAATAAAAAACTGTTATTCTAGGCCAATATAAAAGCTAAATATACATATAAATTTACTTAAATATTATAATCACAAGTTTTTATAGACCCTTTAAAATTCTTCTCAAGTTCAGTTTATTACTTGCATATACGAGAGTATATGCAATTAGACCGAGAGGTGTAATTTTTGAACATCAGGAAATATTAAAATATTACTCAATTGGGCCTTAGTTGATAGACAATAACTTAAAATTTTGGATGGAAAATAATCATTCACTTTACAGTCTAACAGAAAATGGGAAAAATTATCAGAGGAAGAACAAAATAAAATATAAACACTATCAACATTAAATTGAATTACTTCATTTTTATAATTAATCTTATTCAACTTTTTACCAGTTAACCCAAATGGTGCCATTAGTCTGATTTAATTGACATTTAAATTCCACCTGATGTAGTCCTATCCAAAATTAAGTGAGTTTACACTTGTAATAATTACTAAAACTTAATTAGTTTTGTTTTCTATATTCAGATTAATTAGGTGAATTTTAAATGATAAAATAATATGGTCCTTATTTTCTTCAAGTGTATCAGGGCCAGTATTCAGCCTAAAGTTGTTTTGTCCAATTACATGAAGATATTAGCCTAAGCGCTATACCCAGCTGTAATGGATGGTATGGCAATTGCATAGTTTAACTAAGTGTGTGAAACATGCTCGTGGTAATTCACTTGGTGAATTTTTAGGATTTTCAACCACCAACCCACCATTCTGCTGAACAATTTGTTTTTATTATGAACATGATCAGTTTCTAACCTTACATAACTGTTTGGGGTATTTTGATGCAGTAATCTTTAAACTAATCTTAATTCCAATCTTTTTAGGATATAGGTATAATCAAAAGCCCATATTGCAGACAAGTAGATCAATATACTCTCAGATAAAGTCAAATATCCTAAACCTGGCTTCCCAGCTCAAACTTTGTTGACTCTTATACATTTTTGTTAATTCTCATTAATTTTTTTTTTTTTTTTTTTTTTTTTTTTTTTTTTTTTTTTTT
>KZ807864.1:187912-212977 GCA_000696205.2 Oncopeltus fasciatus | reverse complement strand
GTGTATGCTTTCTGGTCACGAGGTAATTGGATCTGTTCCAATGGCCTCTTTTGGTTTTTATTATACGCATTAGTCAGGTTTGTGCTCCCTTGAATAGAGCTACTAATAGGCAAATTGAGATCCGTGTCCATGCAAGAGTCTCCCAGAGAGGCCTGCACTCTCTCTGGGTCCAAAGTGATCAATCCGGCAGTTTGGTTGTTGGTAGACGTGGGAGATATCAGTTTAGAGGGCACAAGATTCCCAGTCAGTGCTCTCGTAGTCCGCGGTGGGGCTGCCACCTTAAGGCCAGCAGACATAGCCTCCCCTCGCGGGGTCAGGTCTAGCTCTATAGGGAAGGTGGCCCTACTTCATCACAAGACCCCGCCTCTACAAGTCCGCCTATCATCCTCTGTCGTGAATACACACTGCCACAGAGTAGATAGCCCAGGGGGTGCCGCGGGGAGGCCTGTAGTAGGCGTTGGCAGGGATAAGGTAGTAAGAAGATACCATGCAGTGGGGATGGCACTATAGCATGGCAGAGCTTCATTGAAAGTATTCGATTTCACCAATCCTGATAATCGACTTTTACTACCCGTTACCCTACCCGTTTACCCCCCTAATTCTCATTAATATGGCTTTATTTAAAAACAATTCTGCTACCTTTGAATTTTAAAGTTTAAATTTGCCAGATGAATTTACTGAAACTCCTCCAAGGCAGCTTAAGGATTGCCTTGCTCTATAGTCTCTGGCAGATGTGAGCTTTCTAATATTCTTGAGGTGACCTCCTTACTGGAATATAATTATTATGGTATTTTTAGTATTTAGCACTAATATATTCAACTTACAATTTTCTATTAGAATATCTAGCTTTCTTTGTCCAGGAATAAGCAACAATGATCAAGTCATTTGCATACAAAAGGGCTAAAATTTCTGTAGTTGGTTAAACGAGATACCTTGTTCACCATTATGGCTTTTAAAAAATTTAATCAAATCAGCAATAAACGGTAGAAAAATAATTGGGCTCAGGATTCTCATTGAAGGGCCCTTTGCATTAGATAAATATCATTTCCAGAAGCATTAAAATTATTAAAAATTATTCTGGCAGATTTATGAAGGCAACTCTCAGTAGCTTTTCTCCTATACCGTAGTCATACAGTTTGCTCCACTAGTTTTGATGGTTTATACTGTTAAAAGCTTTCTTAAATTCGACAAAAATCCAAATTCCTTACCTTTCTTTTTAACCTATATTTATTGCCACTGACAAAGTAAATAGCACATTACCACTTCTGCCTTTCTGGGACCCCATACCTTGTTGAATAAGTCAAGAAAATTCAAGGTCCAATATGAGTCAATCATTTTATACCATTCAAAAGATGCCAAATTTAACCCTGCTGTCTTATTATTTATTCAGCTCTTACCTGACTTAATGAGTTCTCCTGAGGTTATTTCTGAATCTAATTCTGAAATTTAATGGTCAATGAAAACTGTTCACAATCAAAGACACTTGAATCATGGGCCTTTTTCGAATTCTCTATGACACCATTGCAACAATGTATTTAATAAAGTAATTGTAGTAGATATATTTTTATTATTTGCTGATAAGGATTGGAATGCATTGAAGTGTGAGCATATATAAATTACTGTCTGAGAGATCTATGTAAGTTAGTACTTCAAAATTAATTATATGGTTCCCTGGTGATAATTACATGGAAAAACCCAGAGGAGGTCAAGAACATTTTTCCCGTTAGGCCCAAAATATTGCCAATCCTTTTTCCTCCATGTTTGAAGTGCACTTGCTTCTCTCTGTGTTTATTATAAACTGGGTCTAAAGACACCCTATCACAACTAAGACTCAGGAATTAGAATTGTTCTTTGCCATAAGAATTTGATTTTCTAATTCTTGCACTCTCCTCTAACACTAATTGAAGACTTTTCATCGTAGTGCAGTAAAAAAGAAATATGGTTGAAAATGTTGTCAATTAAATAATCATTTTTAAGGTTAGATTTACAATGTACATTGAGGACAATAAATTTCTCTCCTTCATATTCCATTTTTATACATAAAATGTATCTTTGTGAACTGCCTCGTTTATATATGTGAATAGTGTTTTTTTAAATGTCATTAGTCCCCCACTTACCCTTCCTTTAGCCAATATCCTTGAGGCGCTAACATGAAAGAAATCTTTAGAAAGGCTAGCACTGTACAAATTTCAGCATTAATCTAAGTTTCACGAACATATAAAATATTAAAATTAAGTAGTGGTAGATTTTTTATTAGATTATCCTAATTTTTTTTTTTTTTTTAATCTTCTTTCAGATGTAGACTTGGAAGTTTCGCAATAAAATTCAGGAAAGTATTCCTGATCTGAAGGGAAATCATAAATTGTTTTATTTAATAACTATAGTTTTCTTATCGTCTGACAAGTGTGTGCTTGTATTTGTTGAGTGCAGCACTTGATCAGACCTGAAAGATCTTTAACTGCCTTCACACACCCCTGAACCACACACACATTCAGAAAATCAGGTAGTTTTTTTAGAAGCAGGGTGAATGCAGGACCATTCTTATATATATATATAAGTGACAATCATTTTTGTGTTTAGTAAGTAGAATCAAGAGTAAATATTACAAACATTTTCAAAAAATTTGTTATGAGAGCAACCTCAATATTCAAAGGGGTGTATAAAAAAAAGGAATGACCATTTTCTAATGAAATATTTATATTATTATATCTTTGATATAAAATATTACTCAAAGATCGGTCCATTGTTACCTGCTGGCATTAGCCAATTGCTCGATCCCACTCTGATACAATTCCTTAGGATGGCTTTCAAAGAACTCTTGGACCATAATTTCAACTTCTGTAAAATGATCTGGTTTTCTCCTTGAAGAAAATGGGCTGTGGATCAAAACAAGTCGTAATCCAATGGTGCAAGGTTGCCCAAACCGACCAGGTTGGGTGAGGCAGGAGTTCGAACCTATGAAGTTCAATTTTTTTTTAAAACTTTTCTTTGGCATTATCTAGTTGGTATAAAACTTTTATTTGGTTGATCAAAGCAGGATAACACTCGGACAACTTTGCATACAATTTTTCCAGTTGTTTACTAATGTTTTCAGTGGGGTTTTGAATTCATAGATCATCCTTTAGAAACAAATTTGTTATTAATAACATCTTCAAAATTTAAAAAAATGCTAAGTATGGATGATTTTTTTCCAGTTGGCCTCTTGCAACTACCAGAAAAGCAGTTTGACTCTGATCTAGCCATTGCTAACCCACTTTTTATCCCAAGTGAGACTTCTCATCAGAAGAGTTTTACAATAAATTTTCACAAATTTCTAACCTCTTAGCTGTTACCCGAAGAGAAAGTTCATGACGGTCCAGTCTACTGCTCTTTTTTACTTTTCCCCATGGAGAGAAGTTGGCAACGAACAGCATCTTTCGATGAAGGAACGAGTTTCATTCAGAAATAGTACAAAAGGATGGATTAGGGACCCAATTTTTGTAAGAAATATTTTTTAGGTTTAGTATTCTTGTATCATTTTTTTTTTTTTTTTTTTTTTACGATAGGATTTAATTTTCAGCATTATTACTTAAATAGTTACACATAGCCCTAGTTTAGTTTTAAGATATACTATTATTATCGAAGATTTAATGCTGTTAATTAAATGTTCTTTCTCTTTCTTTTCAGGTTTATTGGATCTTCCCAACTCCTTAACAGATGCTGGAAAATACTCTTATGCAGGAATATGTGCAGTAAGCCTTAATAAACTATATAATACAGAGTGGGACCGTCCATTTTGTGAAAGCTGTTTGAAATGTGTTCTTCAACATCTCCAACTCCCAAAGCAGGTTCATTGTTCTTTGCATTTCATTAATGATCTAATAGCAACAGAATTATACCTACCTGTCTACATGTTTTTATTGCAGTTTTGCTCAGTATTTTTGTTTCTTAATGCCTTTAGTTTTAATAAGAAATATTTTTTTAAATAAATAATTAAACAGGCAAGTTAACCTTTGCCTTTAGTTATTCTGCAATTATTTTTTAACAATACTTCCTGCTTTAAACCATTTTAAAATATTTTCTAATAAGTTGAATGTTTTGGAAGTTTAAATTAAAAATTTTTTTTTAAATTAAGCTAATGCAAAATTATTTTGATGCAACACTTGGTCGCAAATAGTGTATTAAAATTAATATTACATGTTTTTCCTTAACCTTTCACAGCAGCTAACAGCTATGAAGTTTTTGAATTAGATATTGATCTAAGATCGACCTTGGAAAAATGACCTCTTAGTTTTCTATGCAATAGACATTGTAATTCATTAGGCTCAATGTTTTAATTTCAGTTCTGATCTGATACCTCAAGTGCCTAATGAACCAATTTAATTTCTCATATAAAATATACACTGAATGTTTTCCCAATCACATGCAGATAGTCCAAAGCTACTAGGTTATAATTAAATTAATATTATGTAGTCCTTATAATGATCTATTGCAAACTGCCTCCCCCCCCCCCCCTCCAAACTAAGGTCTTTCTTGTGACCTCCTTTTTCTCATCCTTGGAAGGGCCCTAACCAGTTTATTCTCTTCTAGAGTAATATCTGCTTTCTAAACATTGACCTAATTGCTGAATTGTGGTTCTTGTCCTTCCTGGTCTTTTGTTCGCTTTTCTGAGGTCTTTTATCCTTATATTTTCAAAAAAAAAAAAAAAAAAACAAGACTTATTAAGGAATAAGTTTATGAATACAAGCATTATGAGCGAGACCTTCCCTCACTCTTCCTTCCCGGCCAGTCTAAAGCAAACTTTAGTGGTCATACCTTTTACTCTCATTGTTCTCTCTAGCTTGTAAATTCAATTTTCGCTTTTACTCTTTATGCCGATCTTTAATGAAACATAGGAAATCTGAATTGTACTCCTGTACCCAAACTCTGCCTTAACTTATGCAAGTTCCAAAACTTGTAAACTCACTCTGCATCTCTAAATTATTGCAAAGTAAATTACATGAAATACAAAAATCAGCTTGGTGTGGTTAACTTTGCTTTAATATATATATATATATATATAAACATATATATAAATTCAATAAACAGTAATAANTATATATATATATATATATATATATATATATATATATATATATATATATATACATATCATCAAATTTACCTTAAAAGATAACTAGCTTAATATTCGCCATAAAATATATTCCAGCTTAGAAATGAAAAATTTTGTTCTTAGAAGCCTAGGAATAAGAATTCAATTTTATTTTACATCTTACATTACAAATGATTTCTATTACAGGTCAAGCCCATTATGGAGCTTCTGCTTTCAGGAGAAATGGAGAACAGCATAGAGTCATTTCTTGATATTCTCAAAATGGAGGATGCTCTAAATAGAAATCTCAAGTATTTTCTTCAGGATTTGGTTGCTGTAGCTGTCCAAGGAGGTAAGAATTCATCATTCATTATGTGAATTCATTCAATATAACAGTTTTCTTAATCTATATAATTCTTTTTCGCAATGCTGTCCTCTCCTTTAGGATTGGCGATTGGTAAGGCCTTTCTATACTTGTGTATATGGGCATGATGTGTGCACTTTTAGACTAACTTATTATTTCATAAAATCCTTTCACTTAAAATAGGTACATTTTTATTAAAAAGGCATATTTAAATAATATTTACAAATTGAACAACTCTATAAGATAGTTTTATTACATAATTTTGACCCTTTTCATTTGTCACCAAAATATTTCTTATTTTCATACTTACTCATTCTAAATAACTAAATAATTTGAATGAAAGCTATTAGATAAGAATAATCAAGCAATTAAGTTTTTTTAAGTTTCAAACAAAATCTTTACCCCTTCCAGGAACAAATTAGGAGGAAGTAAAGGGAGAAAAAATGAGGGGTTTAAGTCTAAAAACTTTTTAAAAAAGTGACTTTATTTAGATATTGTATTTCAAAAGAAGTGCTTATCATTTGATTTTTTTTTTTAATTGTTACTAAGTCTTATCTTAAAATGATCAGGTATTTTATTAATGAATGTCAATGTTTCTTTTTACATTGTTAGTCTTTATCAGGGCTGAAATGAAATACCTGGAGGATATTATAAATAAATAAATAATACATACAAATATATTACCAACTATTGCTTTACGAACATATTAAAAACATAAATATAATATATGAATAAAAATACAAATGAAAGTGAAATCAAATGGTTTTATATGTTAATATAAAATCAGGAAAGATGCTGAAGGAAACTAGTTCCGAAAAATTCAGTGTGTGGACTAGACATTAGGAATTATATTTAAGTACCTAGTGATGTAGATAGGAATCTCCTGAGAAAATAGTCTTGTCTTATATCGCATTTGTCATCAGATTACAAAATCAAAACGCCAAGAGAGGAAGTTAATGTACCTATTGATAAAGCTATGTATTATGTCAAATCCAGTTGCCCGGCAAAAGTGAAGGGATAAATAACAGAAAAGAGAGGACATTAAGAGAGCTAAAAATTGCTGCAACCGAGTGATATTAATAGGAGTTTTACCATTGAATTATTTGGATTATATTGTATTTATTGTACAGAAAATTGTGTCTAAATTTTAATAATTTCAGTATCATGTGTTTAATAATATGTGTTTTAAAATTTCAACCCTTAGGTTAACTGCCTTAAAGTTTCTGGATCTTGCTTATGTAAATTAGATATAAATCAAACAGCTGCTAATTTCGATTAAATTAAAATCCTGAATTTCATCAAAATCTGTTCTGCCATTTTCAAGAAAAATAAAATATTTTTGATTACTTCAAAAAGTTATTATCTTTTTGAAAAATTATTTATTGAGCTGCCAGTTTGGATGTATAAGTTGTACAAATTTTAAATATATAATAAAAGTATAATAACAAAGCACTTAGTTAATCATTCTATATTTTAAAAAAAAAATTCTTCATATATCTCTAGACATGAATAAACGCAATATATGTGTGTGTAAAACCTACATGCAGTTAATATACTCACATCATTAAACATCTATACTTCCACATTTAGAAATCTATAAGAATTTTTTTTCCTTTATAGATATATACATAGACCTTCCTTTATAGATATAGTATGTAAATAGACATAAATACTAATTTGTGTTTCTTTCAAATGGATCTGGTCACTGTTTACACTAACCGAGAGCAGCATCTTTCACTGCCATTGATGGCAGAGAAACTACAGGCTGTTTGTGGCTCTTAAATCTCTTCTGTTCATCTTGCAGCTTGCCTTAACTTCTTTAATCAATAATTCCACTATTATTTATGAGCACTCATGAGCTGTATTTATTTTATTTAAACCAAGGTGAGGGTTTCCTATTTTATGGCCTTATTTTATATATTCCAAATTTGCCTTAGTGATAAATTTTTATTTTTTTTTCATGGAGTGGTTGAATGTTTGCTTCTTAAAGCCTAAATCCCAATATTCTGAAAGAGTGTTTCCTATGTTCTTTAAACAGAACATTAATTTTGAGCCCTTTCATCCTTAGATATTTAGCATCAAAGTTATATGTTAACTTGTATAACCCTCTTTTCTCTATATTGACAAGAGATCTTCAGGCCTAAACAGTTAAGATTATTAGTTTTGAAAGGGTTATATGCCACCATATAAACTTTATTCCAAAACTGTTAAGTTCATTACACCTACAAATAGTATTAATATAACTTATTTATCATACCATCCTCTGATCATAGTATTTTTATTCCTGTTATTAATGGTTGATTGCATGATAATAGCTATTTCCTTCCCCTAAGAAAGTTATGCAAACCATTTCACCTAAGCATCTTCAATGATCTGATTTTTTTTTTTTTTGGCTCTATGGGTGTGCAGAATCAACTTGGAACTAGTATAGTTGTGTTTCCTAATCCAGGAACTCTCTTTTAATTTGTTAGTTATTTAAGTTTAAATAAAAAAAATATTCTTTCCTCTATTTCTGTAATGAATTTTGTATTTTTTCAAAAGTATTCATCTCTTTAAGAGTGCCAATATGTTCTATAGGATATTATACTTAAAGTATTATATTATATAAAGTAATGTTCTAGAATAATTTTTCCCATATGATGATTTCTGTTCTTAATCGAGATAGTGAGGATCCCTTTGGCAACACATCCTTTTCAAAGCATTCCCTCTTAAATTGGAAATAATTTTGGTTAATACAGCTTGTAAGAGGGTCGTGAGTTACTAAAATCAAATGGTTCTTCTGACTTATGAATTCATCATTAAGGAAGAGAAAGATGCACTGTTTTGTTGAAATATTTCTGAAAAGGTTTATAGCATTGAAGCTGTGATATTTTAGAAGAATGACTACATGATGATGACATGATTCTTCTGTAACAATATATAATATTCTATAAATATTTCATTTGGTTGTGGTTTTTTATCCCACGTAAATTTTAATTATATAATATTCTGTTATTGTTTATTATTTCACTGCTGATTTTAGCTTACTCAGTGCCCAAAATTGTGTAACACTAGAAATTTCCTGAGCTACTGTAAGCAAATTTTTTTAAATTTAACTGGGAATACTATGAAATAAAAATTCATCGCTGTATCTAGAAACTTTTATGCAATATATGAAGTAAAAATGCTGGTTCCTTTATTTTATACATTTAAAAAATTCTTATAATGGTGTATTGTATTTTTTTTTCTCTATTTCTCCATATTTTCACCCTAAACCTCTTAAATATAAATATAATAGGAATCCTTGTCATGGCTCAGGGTAATTTCTGGTGTACTACCTCAAGGATCTAACCTTTTATGTTTTATATACATCAAAGACATAAAAAATAGTATTAGAAATGGGGCTATGATAATGATGACCTTTGCAGTTTTAAATTCTAGGCTAAAAAGAATTCCCTGCATCTAAAGCTGCATCTGAAAAAGTGGTCCACCTCTCGTGGGACAAGTTAGTCTCTAGAAGTGCTTAGTGTAAAATTTAACAGTTTCCTTACATAGAAAAAGAAGTGCACAGCACCCATTAATTAGACAAAGGAAAATGCTACATTTTTTGGTTCGTCTGACTAACAATGTGTTACTGTGTAGTGATTTTTGCTCTTAAGTAATGCCCCTCTTAAATTCTTCATTTTTATTTTATTTGTATTGTTATTTATTTATGTATTATTAATAGGATAATGAGGTTTTGGTATTGTTACCATATATGTGCATTTTATTAGTAGATTGAACATCACTATTTCGTTCTAATTAATGTGTAGTTTTTTTTTTGTTATTATTACAAGTTAAGGTATATAAAAATTGTTAAATATTCTATGTGTATTGTCCGTAAGAGAGGACTCACCGTCCTCAGACAATAAATTATTTATTTTTCTCCATATCTATCCATCTATCTATCTATCTAAATCTCCCTCTATCTCTACATCTCGACCGATTTTAAGTAAAAACAAACCCATTAAACAATTACAAAACGAAGACCAAAACAATTAATTTAATTTACATGTTTTATAATAATGAGACTAGACTCTAGAATTTACATTCTTAAATACATCTTTATTAAGTTATTTTTTCTTCTAATAATGCGGGAAAATAAAAATTACCGTTAAAAAATTACATTTTACACATATTATGTAGCGTACATTTTTCGCTGTAATAACGGAGATATTCTATTATAAATTTCGTGTTTCATTTATGTTTATNTTTGTCTTGTTTTTAAAAGACTAAGAAAGATGCTGATGATGACATGCGCCCCTTTGAATCAGTGCTATTACATTTAGTTAAAAAATTTAAAGATGAATTGAATAACTCATAACATGAGTTGAATTTAATTGTAAAATTTGTGATGATGGCTAAAGTCAAAATGCCACACAATTTGATGTAAAATGTAAAAAAATATTCGGGACCAATTGCATAGTTTTTATTTATCTAAAGCCTTAAACTTTTTTATAGGGTATAAATCATTTGTTGTTTAATTTTTTTTTTTTAATCCTTCATTTACCCATTTCATAAGCAGTAGTTATAGATAAAACATTATAGCTATTCACAACAGAGGAATTTTTTTTCTTAAGAAACAAGGCTAGGGGCGAAATTTAGATTATACATCCTTTGAGGTGTAAAATGTTAAACTCTGAGTGAATAGTAAATATTTTTCTAGTTTTACTTGATTTCAATAGTTATCTTTCTTAAAACAATATGCCTAAATGAATAATAACTTTTTCTGTCATTTATGTCAATGACTGTAATTTTCTGCTTTCCTGAAAATAATTTAAGCAATTTATTGAGTTGGGAACTATGAGACTGATTTATTAGGCTTGTAATAATGTAGTTATTAAGAAAATTGTAAATAGTACATTTTCTTAAATATCTCTTAATCTTATTGAATAAATTGACTAAGGTATATAGAAAATGACATTAAGTAGTTCTAAATTGTCAGCATTTGTTTTTTATTTATTGCACATTAATGTATTAATTTTTTTAGTATTCTTAACTTTTGTTATTTTATTTATTTTAGTTCAGTAGAAAATTTGTAGTAATTGATTAGTTGCTAATTTTTAGTTTATCCTTCAATCACATATATATTTTATTCATACCATCCTCTGATCATAGTATTTTTATTCCTGTTATTAATGGTTGATTGCATGATAATAGCTATTTCCTTCCCCTAAGAAAGTTATGCAAACCATTTCACCTAAGCATCTTCAATGATCTGATTTTTTTTTTTTTTGGCTCTATGGGTGTGCAGAATCAACTTGGAACTAGTATAGTTGTGTTTCCTAATCCAGGAACTCTCTTTTAATTTGTTAGTTATTTAAGTTTAAATAAAAAAAATATTCTTTCCTCTATTTCTGTAATGAATTTTGTATTTTTTCAAAAGTATTCATCTCTTTAAGAGTGCCAATATGTTCTATAGGATATTATACTTAAAGTATTATATTATATAAAGTAATGTTCTAGAATAATTTTTCCCATATGATGATTTCTGTTCTTAATCGAGATAGTGAGGATCCCTTTGGCAACACATCCTTTTCAAAGCATTCCCTCTTAAATTGGAAATAATTTTGGTTAATACAGCTTGTAAGAGGGTCGTGAGTTACTAAAATCAAATGGTTCTTCTGACTTATGAATTCATCATTAAGGAAGAGAAAGATGCACTGTTTTGTTGAAATATTTCTGAAAAGGTTTATAGCATTGAAGCTGTGATATNAAAAGTGAAATAAGTATTTTGAATGCTGGGTACTAGGTACAGTAGTAATGGATGGTGAAAATATATATAAAATACTTGGAAGAAAATATCCAAAAGAAAAATTAAATATAAGATTTGAAGCTAGAAAATGAAATTTAAAAGCTAGTATACGAACCTTAGAAATAATAATATATTTCATTTTTTTTTTAGTAGTGTGCATCGATTGCTAGTGGTCATTAGCACTAATAATATTAATAATAAAAATAATATAATGTATAATTATAATTGTAAGAAACAATTAAAGTTGGGATTGAAATGAAAATAAAACTTAAGTTTCATTAGTTTACGTTCTCAAAGAAGTTAATCTTTATCTTTCAATGAGATTCTTATACACATGAAATAAAAGTTGGAAAATTTATGGATGAATTGCATAAGAAATAATGAAAAACAGTAACGAGATAAAGATGATTGATACAAACTAAATTTGTAAAAATTAGAACTCTATTATATTAGGCAGCAGGATTTTAAGACTACAATTCCAGAGTTCTGCTGAAGAGAAATTGAAAATTTTAAAAACAAAAGTAAAACCTTATGAGGTGTATTTAAAAGACTAATTATATACATTTAACATCCTTACATTTAACTTTTCTGAAGTAATATCAAATAATGTTGCTTACCAGTTTTAAGTCACTAGTCAGTGATTGGTATCATTAGTTAATGACTGACAGAAAACTAACTTAGGTATTTCTAAAAATATAACTATAATTATATCTCAGTAGTCTTAGTGACCTCAAGGTTTGTTGCTGGATCATCATAATGGTAAATTACCATCATAAATGGACTCATCCAATACTTGCAATTATGTGTGTGCACATCTCACTATCAAAGAAATTTTTATTTTCTATTAATTTACTAATTCTTCATTAAATTTGTGTGTGATTAATGGGAAGCAATTTGTACAAATGGGAGACAAATTTCTTAAGGTTGTTTTCTTTGAAAAAATTAAGAATTTAAGATTGATCATTTGCACACTTTCATGTTTAAGGACCATGGTAATAAACATTTTTTAAGCATAATTTAATTTAATTATTAATATTAATGAGAAAGTACTTAATTTTACTTCAATCTTGTACTAGGAATTTCTTATGTGAGCCATTCCTAATTTATATTACATTAAGCATTATGTTATTACATTGTAGGAAATGTACAATTATTTAAATTTAATTATGAACTTGTGTGAATTATAGGTGAATATGATGCAAGGTGGCGTGTTCTTATAAGACATCTAGGAGATATAATTGGAGCCAGGACTGAAGAACTAGAACTGTATGAAATTACTGTGGTTCACTGCCTGACAAATGATCTCCATGAGCCAACAGAGTATGTGGCTTATTTCCAAATTTAATATGCATCTATATACAGAATATTTTATGTCACATTTAAATTATATTACTCGTGTCTCTCAAACATCTTGTTATATTAACTGTTTTTTGATTTTTAAAGTGTGAGTTTAAAAGATTAACACTCTGGCGGTGAAAACTGGATCAATTTTGACAATTATCCAATATTTAGAATTTTACCAAGTTTTACTGAATATGTTTAATTTCCCTTCTAAGAATGCTTCTTTGAGGTTTGAAAATAATTAAAAATATATTTTTATATTTAGACGGATATTTTAATGAGTGTTCGACAGAAAAAGGATTCTTTATCCTGGGTAAAAAATGACTCATACTTCGCCATTCAGTTAACTTACTCCACCCCCTATCTGCATCAAAAAAGGATTTCCCAGACAATTCAGTTGCCATTGAGCTATTGACTTGCCGTGTTGTGCATTCTCTCTGGAAGTTATTTTTTTCAAAATGAGTGAAAATCCAGTATTTTATACTCCAGAAGAGATTTTTGCTGAAAGTGATCCTGAATGTGTACGAGTATTCACTCGGTAGTGAAGTTTCTATTATTGACTGTTGTGATTTTAAACCAAATATACCAGAAGATTGANTATAAAATGATATATAGAATTATTTTAAAGTCAAGACATTGGGAAGACTAATAGCGGGTCAAAAATGACCCGATCTCTGGCCTGAGATACGAAGTTTAGTACCTTCACTGCCGGAGTGCTAAAGCATATGAAATCTCATCCAAAAGTATTTGGGCAATATAAATTGTTTCTCAGGTAAAAGTGAGTGTAGTTGGAAAAATTCATTCAAAACTCAAGTTATAAAACTTTTTTCTTTGGATACTTCATAATTTGACCAAGTTCAAATAGCAAATTGTCTATCATGGTGTAGGGAAGTATTGAAGTAGTTAAAATGTTCTTTAAATCAAAGTATATTGACAGGTAATGGAACTTGACATTATTACTATGATGCCCCTACTAAGAATTAGCTAAGTATGGATGTTTAAGTATAAAACATAATATTTCTTTAATTGATTCATTAATTATTCAGTAAATTCATTAAATTCAGTTTATGGATTCCATTATCCAACATTTTCTGTAAACTGGCATCTCATTGATTTTGATAATGACTGATAAGGGACATTTTCGTGTACTGTTGTCTCATGGAGCGCCATTAGCTTAAGTTGTGGTACTAGTAGACTTATTTTTTTTAGTTTTGGATAAATTTAATTTAGTTATTATGGTTGGAGGTTTGTTGGCCATCGAGTCTTATGCTGGAGAAATTAGTCAGAGTTTCGGCCTTGATCAGGAAAATAAAATACTCCAAAATTGTTGGGTAATTATTTTATTATTGCTGATGTTTCTGCTTAACTGGTAAATCATCATCAGGGGTGAAATTCAATACACTTATAGAATTATAGATTAGAATGAATAGACAGAGATGGGGTATGTTACATGACAGAAAATGATTTACAGATTACAGAGGTGCTTTTTTATTTTATCTTTACGAAGAGGAATATAGGGTAGAGAGCAATACAGAAGTGTCAGAATAGGTGAGGAGAAAGAAGAAGACACAGAGTTGCCACGATTATCATGGGAGTGGGATAATTTTGATTAGGTTGTTAATAAGGGGACTGGGAAAACCATTTTGGGAAAGGATTTTATAAAGGTGTGTGGAGGTATACTGGTGAAAAGAAGGGTCAGGAAGAGTAAAGGATCTCCGTATCAGGTTTTTGGCGGTGTTGATGATTCGGTAACGGGGATGGGCAGAATAGAAGTAGGAGAAGGAGAAGGCGACCAGAATAGGTGGGTTTGGTATACCAGTCAGTTAAAATCTGACTGTCGGATTGTCTGATGAGGAGTAATCGAGGAAAGGGAGACGACTATCAGATTCACATTCTATAGTGAAGAGGTGGCATATCAATATCAAAAGCTCTTTTAATATAAAAAAATATCCCTATGGCAATTTTTTAATATTCTTTAATATGTTTTGAACTTCTGTATCTATATCAGAATATTTATTCTGTATCTAATAACAAAATGTTATTGATTGTTGATCTTTTTTCTGGAACCATATTGTAGGTTATTTAGAAGTTTATTTTCTTCCAGCAACAAGCAAGATTGCATTTCTATTATACTTTTCTGCTCCATTGTATCAACATTGGTTAACATTTATGTTCTTTTTATTTCAGGGAAGAAAAAAAAAAAAATCGCTTTCGAGAAAGGCTTATAAAAGCCAAGAGATATACCTTGATTGGGCTTGCTACAATTGGAGGAGGAGCTCTTATTGGTTAGTATTATTAACTTTTTATACATCTGTATAAAAATTGTATAGTGTCATGAAAGTTGGTTAATTCCACTTATATATGTAAGACATAATTTAATTGCAACTTATATCTGTCTGTTACAACTCTAGTTTTCTAAAAAGTCATTCAACTATTTACTAAATGTTTAACTTCTTTTCATTAATTCTTGTGAGTAGCTACACTTTTTTTTAATTACTTACTACAAATTGTGAAAAAATAGTTAAAAGTCCCCATATAATGCAAAACTGTTAATATTAACCCCCATTAATGCAAAAATTGTAAAAATGTTATTACAACTGGTTAACTATTGTCTAAATTTTATTTTATTGATTTCTTATTACTTCTAAATTATATTAATTAAAAGTGCGCATATAGTTAACTTTTGGCTACATTTTATTTTGAGACTTTTTAATATTATTATTAACAAACTTCAGTTTGATGTGGCCGGTAAAACACTTTGATGGGATAGTTTACGTCTGTCCACTAGAAAAAAATGATTTTGCTTGTTTTTCTCCACAGAATTTTAGAGGAATGATATGTTGTCTCCCTCAGCTTTCATAATAAGTAGTTATAACTACTCGAAAGTAAAAAAGTTGTTAACTTATGCCCAATACAGGTGAGATATATTGAAAATTATTTTTCAGTCACTTTTCTGAATAGTTATCAGTAAACCCATTACCATTTGTGACAATATTACCATATACCATGTTGACAATATGACTTGCAAGAATGTATATTGATTTATTTTTTCCCCCTCTACACTGATTCAATTGTATTTGATCCTGGCTGCATAAAACCAGTGGGAAAAGAGTTAAGACTCTTAGACTAGTTTTGACTTTATTCTTGAAACTTAAAGTGCTATAAAACAGCTGAATATTTTGTACTTGACACTGCAAAAATTACTTTGGTAAGCACTAAACTTAATGCTTTTTACTTATTAATTAGATGTTGATTCAAAGGAGGACAGTTAATTGGGGTTTTATGTTTTTTTTAGGATCCGCAAAGTATTTAATATTTCATAATTTCCTTTGGCACTGCTAGGCACAAAAATTTATTGGATTTTCGGTGATATGTTTTTTTGTATACTTTATCTAGAACTGCTTTAAAAACACTTAATCAGGAACTCTAGTTTCTATAATTTAAGAAAGTTAAGTTTATAATTTAAAAAAAAACAACATTATTTTTTTTAAATCATCTATTAAAATGGCTACTTAAAAAATTGTGAGAAAAAAAATGATGGGATGTTCTATATTCGGTAGAAAGATAATGAAGGTGTTATAGTAGGATTGACTGACCTCAGGTTTCAAAAATATATGATCTTACCTGATAACAATACCTTTTATGAAATTAAAATCACTCCTGATTTAATTTTATAACAAAAAATAATTAAATAATGATATTTCCATATTATTACAATTTCACATTAAAAAACAATTATAATAAATTGATCATTGTCCTTTTTATTGTGAAATCCTAATTATAATTTGAATATATATGATTGAATTATGTTATCATAAAATGTAAAATATACATCTTACAAGAGTTATCTAATTACTGGATATATCTCAAGCATATGACAATACTTAAGGCATAAAACCCCTATTCAAAAAAAGAAACTTTTTTTTGATAAAGTATCAAATACCAATTTATGAATTTCTTCTTTTAAATTAATTTTTTCTTTCTTCCTCCTTTTAATTTTTTACATTTTAAAATTTCAAGTTATAAGAAATTCAATATAGCTTATGATGATGTCTTCAGACTTTGTATTGTCTTTCCATAACATTGGTTTATAGTGGTTTTAATTTAAAGAAAAAAAAAAGTTTATCAGCATGAAAACAAAATTTGTATGCAATTCCATATGTGAATGTTATGACTTTCTTGGCTAAATTTGTCATCAGTACAATTTTCACAATTCTTTAGATGAGCATTCTGGCCACCTATCTTGCATGCAGCTGTTTTTTTTTTTTTTTTTTTTTACTTAGTAACATAGAGGAGACTCATAGAAATATTAAAAAATTTTTTGTGAAGATTGAAGATCATAAAGCATCACTTGGCATAATTTCACAAAAAAATTTCTAATTTTACTCTAGTTTATCCGAAATTACTGATTGTTTTCTACTTTTAGCTGTGACATGTTTCTTTTTTTTCTCACATCATTACCATAAAGTTTCACAAACTTCCAATAGATATTTGCTGCAGTACTATCCAGAAACATATGAGGTAGGTGGTAGGAGCATACGACAAAGAATGCAATATGATTGTACATATAAAATAAACATGGGAAACCAAGTTAACTGATCATTAACGTTAAATGCTGCCACTAGTGTGAAGGAATAAAGGCCCCTCCCAATCCTATTATGATAAAGGTGAGGATAGTTCAAAAAAGAAAGATTTAAACTAAATCATTCTTTTATTTATATGAATTCATTAGTACAATTAACTTTTAAAATCCTCTAATTTTATTTTGCTGCTTGAGATCACGTCCAAAGAGTTAGTTTTCACAGGGGATCAAAAGTCTTATGTTCAATCAAATTAAAGAATTAACCAAAAGGTTATGAGTAAGATCTTACAGATTTAGAGTAGTTAGAATGAGATTTAGAATTTACACTTACAAAAGTTTATGGGAGAGTTGAATATGAAATAGCTGCTGTGTACGGAAGTTGAAGAGGCTGACTTGACTCGATGGACAATTGTTATATATTCGCCCTCGTCAAGGGACCTCCCATCTTGGAGGGGGAACCCAATCGCTGGGAACAGCGTTTGTTTTGTCAGCCTACCAGGGTAAGGTATTTTTGTCTTTGAAGGGACAGCAGACAATATCCCATATGTCCCAACCACGTCATAAATTCTAAATAAGGGCAGCCACACCAACCATCTGGTTCTCAGGCTTTTTGTCTTTGAAGGGACGTCTGGCAGTCTCAAAGGACAATCACTGGACAATATCCCATTGGTCTCAACCATGTGGTAAATTCTAAATTTTGGCAACTATTCCGACATTACTCAGTTGACAGGACTGGTCAATAGCTGCAGTAAGACAACCTCCAAAAGCAATATTCTCCCTAACATGAAAGTTCTTAGTTGGTAGAGACATAGGTTCTGAAACTCAGAGGTTTTGTTATGGGTTAAAAAAGTCTATCCTCAAAAGCTCTCTTGTTCCTTAGTCTAAATTATTTAAATGTGTTTGGTGAAATCCCACTTATCCAATATTACCAACACTTCCAAGGCTTTGAAACTTTTGTTATCTACTTCCAAAAAACTGTTGAATCTCTTTCACTGTTCTATCTGTAATTTGTGAAAATTTATTACTATTTCTCAACATTCTCTATCACAGTACCTCTTATTATACTACCTTTGTTTCAGTTTTTCTGGTAGTAACAAATAATTTTACTATTCAAAGGAAATCTGCTAGGCTATCCCCTTTTTAAAACACTAAATGATTGATAATTTGGGGGGGGAGAAGGCTCATTACTCATAAGTGAGAACAAGCTTTTTATCCTCTTCTGTTTCATTGTAAATTTGAATCTCTCTTTGAATCATAGAAAGAAAGTTAATATTTTCATTTTATAACTTCTGTTTACAGTGCAGTTATATACCAGATGTGTAAATAATCAATAGGAATTTACCAATGGGAGGGGGTAGCAGTCAATGTTGATACCAACTAATCCCCTAAGCAGTGCCATTTGTTTTGTTTACATCTGATAAATATTTCCAATTCAGACTTATGTTAGTTTCATTCTACAGGTATGTGTTTAGTGGTATTGAACATATCAACTTTTGCACCAACAAATTACAATTTGTGGACACTATTTATTGCTTTTATGTTTCCACCTGAGAAAAAAAAAACTGCTGCAGAAACATCATGTGCAATTGCTAGGATCAGAAGGGTGTGATCTACTATGAGCTGCTAAAACCTGGGGTAACTGTTAATATAGAACACTAGTGACAGACAATCAAATTTTTTATTTTTTTTTTATTTTCAATGAACAACTATAATCACTAAAATACTTAAAAAAGACTCTTGCACCATGGTGCATTCATAATGCTTTATCTTACTCAACAAAACTTATCAAGGAAACAATTGAGTTGTTTGGTTGAGAAATTCATCCTTATATGGCTTACTCACCTGCTTTGGCTCCATCCAGTTACTATCTATGTGCATCGATGGGACACGCACTAGCACTTCACTTTTTATGAAGATGTATAGAAATGGCTTAGTGATTGGTTTAACACAAAAGAGCAAGAATTCCTTGAGTGGGAAATCCACAAATTGATAGAAATATAAGAAAAATGTGTAAAACATGAAGGTAGTACTTTAAATAAAATGCTATATATTAATTTTACACTATAAACATATATTTTCTATTAAGAATTCTGTTTTCATATTTAAGCAACTAGTAAATGTTCATTTATGTAATTAAATTTCTTTAATTATTAAATACTAACAGGGGTGACCGGGGGGCTGGCTGCACCAGCTATTTCTGCTGGTCTGATGACAATGTTGGGTGGGTCTGCTCTCTTAGCTTCTCTAGGCACAGCTGCAGGAGCAGCAATGGTTGGTACTCTTTTTGGTGCTGCAGGAGCTGGTCTTACTGGTATTTATATATATACATTCTCTATTAATATTTTTGTCACTAATGTTCAATAAAGTTATATGGCCTGCATGTAATCAAGTTGCATGATTTAATTGATAATTCAAGTGATGTCAAAATTCCAATTCTTTTCACAACACTTTTATCCCACTTTATTTAACGGGAAGTATATATTTAAATTAAATATTACAGGATTAACAGGAAGCATTATTTTAAATATTACTTGTCTGATTGTTATAAATGCATTTATGATGAGACTACTAACTCATATTTATCTAATTCATTATTTGATGTAATTCATCAAGAATAAATCATCAGATATAAATATATAAACTTTTCATTCCTAATTACAATGACAGAAGATCATACTAACAACTAAACACTTTGACTGAAGCGTTAATAAAAAAAAAGTCCATCATGGAAGATCTAAGCATTTCTCAGCATCATTATGAAATCCCTAACTCTTTAAAATATTTTTTATCAATAATCAAATCTAAGTTCAGTTTCATTGCTATCAAAAAAAGTTTTTGTATTTGCACTTGGAATTTCAGGATATTCCTACTTTTATCTATCTAATTTTGCTCTATAAAAAAAACTTAGTCTTTCAATTTATATATAAAAGGCATACACTGAATTTCATTATGAAAAACCATTTATTGTGGCATCTTGGCCGTAAAGTTAAATATGTATAGTTCAGGTATTTACCCCTCCTATTTCACTGTATGACTACTGAAATATATATTTTATTGATAGACAAACCTGTGTTGTTTTATTACTGTAAACTAAATCCTATGGCTGCTATATTGAATAATTTTTTGTTCTCACACTTGACAGTTCAGGTAATTCCCACTCCTATTTTTCCCTTTTCACTCTTTAACAAATTNAAAATTTTACATCCATAAATTTCTCAAAATAACATAAAAGATTTTGATGTTCTTAGAAACTCAAAACCGAATTTAGATTCTTCACTTAAAAATGCATGGGGACAAGCATAGTTGTATAAAAATATCCCACCAGCGATTTTTCATGTGGCCCTTCTCCAAAACCCCTATATCCCATAGATATATATGTATATATATATATATATATACATATAATCAAACACAGCTGCAATATATGTATTAGTGACTATCATTGTGTCTAGTTGGTAGGATTATATCAAAAACATTTTCACAAAATTTGTAATGATTACAACCTCAATAGCTACATTTCTTCAGAATTCGCTAAAAGTATGATGAGCTATATAAATGCCATTTAAATAAATAGTGAAAAACAGTGTTATGTATATTTCCCTTCTTTTTTATATGTTAAAAGTTCAACAATGAAGAAGGACAAAATTTATGAACAATAGTAATGTATAATAATAATACTATCTAGATATTTGCTTCAGTTATAGTCTTCCATTATTTAATGTTAAATTACTGTAATAGAGGCTTTTAATACTCTAGGATACAAAATGAATAAGCGAGTTGGTGAGCTTGAGGAATTTGGCTTTGGGCAGCTTCAAGTGACTAAGGAAAGTGGTGAAACAATAGCAACTGTAACAACCCCCCAACTAGACATTACCATCGCACTCTCTGGCTGGATAAAAGATGAAAGGTGAGCTCTTTATGTGATTCTTTTTGTTAAAGAGAATTAGTTTTTTTCCCCTGTTAATTATTAGTTGACTTATTATTAATTAATTGTGAATAAATGACATTCCTGTTTTTTACCAGTTGGATGGAAGGCGGTTAGGTTGATTTTCCATGGTCGATAACTTTGACATAGCTAATTACTTCATACTTATAATATGGTAATATTACCATATATGGTATGAAATGGTAATTACTTATAATATGGTTTTTACCTAGGTTATTGAAATCTTTCAGTTAATGCCTAAGGGCAAATAATAAGTTATTTATTCATTTTATTGTAATATGAATGTCAAATGGATCAATTTTAAATCACTCTTGAAGTCCTATCACTAACTCATGAGAAGGAACAGAATAAAAAATCTATCTGTCCACGCCAGGGATCGAACCTGGATCTCCTGTTATCCAGGCAAGCCCGTTAGCCAGTTACACCACCGAGACTAGTCAGATAACTTATTAAATTCCCCACATTCAAATCAGGATTCTAAACCTAAATTTAATAAGTTATCTGGNAGTACAAGTCATCCCATATTCGTTAATTGGCACAAAAAAGTTTCTGACTACTTCTAATTTTAGCTGTACCTTTTCATAAGCAAATAACTTAATAGATTCAGAAGCAAAGTGAAAATTAGTAATGCAAAATTACTATCATTTTACGTATGCTGACCTTTTTTTTTTTATTCTGTTCCCTCTCATGAATTATTTATAATTTATGTGGGATAAAAAACCACAACCAAAATAAAATATTTATCCTATCACTAACTTTTGAAGTAATGTAATGAATAAATAAAAATAGTCTATATTAATAGTGAAAAATAAAAATTACACTGCTGATGAGTTTAGGGGAAAATGATGTCACAGATGACTTTCGTTCACTGAAATGAAGTACCTTCCTGTTTGGCATTCGTTAATACTGAAACCTTTATGCAAGAATATAACCATTGTGAAAGGTAATACCAGATTCAATAATTTGTGTCGAAATAAAACATCCAGTTACTTATGATGCATTGAGTCGAGTTTCTCCAATCTCAGGTCCAGTCTCCTGCAGCAGTAAGTACTAATGTGTTCTCTGTTATCTTAGGCTTCACTGTGTCATGTATTTCATCTGATACTGATGATGGTTTGTTCAGTTTGTGCTTGGGGTAGCTAAACTGAATACTAGATCCCTTTGAGCATTTGGTGCTATTGAAGTGAGCTATGAGTCACACAAATTCTCCAGTTGCTTCTCTTCCGTTGTTATAAATTTAGATTGAGATGTACCTGTCATTAAAGAAGTCCCTCCAAAACTCTTGAAATGCGTTTAGCATGGACAGTTCAAAAACTCTGTCAACATCTATGGATCGTCATGAAAATATGTGTAACCAACATTCTACTAAAAGAAAAAAGGAAAACGTATCCTTGTTAAATACTGATCAGCTAATTAATGTATCTGACTGTTACTGCTAGGCTGGACATATACTGTGTTTTTCAAAATCAGTTTATATCAGTTTCATATGGAGCTGTCTCCAGAATCTATCCACATTAATTAAGTTTTGAGTGACTTCTCTCCTAAAATGTAAGAAGGCTCGCTTATCCTTACTATTAGGAAACTCAAAAGCATCCTTAAAATTCTGTATTTTATGACCATACAAAAATCATTGACAGTCAACATTGTTTTATTAGGGAAGTGTTGAATGCTGGTGTTATTTTATTAATGTATCTGAGGACTGGAGAACTGGTTCCTGACATCATCACCAAGGGACTTCAGCGGTGAAGGTCCTAAGACTTCCCCAGTAAGTTGGAATTCCAAACGGACTACTTTAGGAGAACTATTAAAATCCAATGATGACAAAAATCACTTGGTTGTGCATAATTAAAAAAAATTTATTTTAAATGTGTAACAAATATTTTTCTACCATTTGTTAATTTAATCTCTTATTCTTGTTCTCATGGAATGATTATTGTGTCAGTTTTCTATTTGATAATAATACAATCCTGAATTGTTGTACTGTATCTATGACTCACTCTTTCTCTTTATACATTATATATATTATTGTTATTATTTTTCAAGATATCTAAACACATATTATAATTTGTAAATTTTCTGTTTTTTAGTGAAATAAAAATTAAATATCAATAGAAAAAGTCAAGTTTTCTTTCCCAGATGTATTTATATGAGCTTGAGTGTTTTCATACTTTAATATTTTCTTCCAGAACACTATACTAAGATGCAACCTCTTCAGACTTGGGGTCTATACTCTCTATGGTCTAGAGCCTAAGCCTGATTATTGGGGTCTATACACCCCAAGCATGACGATAATCTTTTAAAGTCAAAAGCACTTAAGCTTATATAAATATTATTTTTAATACATAAATTTCTGTTGGTAACGATTATTCTTTTTTTCTTTTTCAACATCGCCATTGATACTGAGGTCATAGCTTTAAGACTAAATGGAAGAATTTTTAATATCTCCCTTATTGTTATTTGTTATTTAAAAAAAATAAGCAATAAAATATCTGTCTAATGATTTATTAATCTATATTTTTAAAAATACTTATTTAGAATGATATTTAAGAATTTAACTAAAAGTTGCAGTCTTCATTCTCCTTATTTCTTGGCTATCCAAGAGCTGCTGTAATTTGCTGAACTTTTCTCCTCATTGCTTTTTTTTTTGGCTTTTATGGGCAAGGCCATACTTATTGTATACCCTTTATTCACTGCCTTCTATTTTTTTCAAATTTAAGCCTCTGAAGAAATGCCAATACAGGGCACAAAACTTGATCACCTATTTCAATAAACAATTTGAAAAATTTATATTTTTCTTCCTGATCTTTGAACTATGATCACTCTTATTTAAAATTGTATCTTATTTTCTAGTGAGGAGGACTTTACAAGGCCATGGAAACATCTATTCTCCTCTCGTGAGCAGTATTATCTCCGTTATGAATCTGAATACCTCCTTGAACTTGGAAAGGCAATGGAATACATGGCTTCAATTGCAATATCTTTTGCAACTCAAGAAGCTCTTAAATATACCTTACTCTCAGGTACAATTCTGAAATTGTATTTCTCTTTAAGTAAATATAATTAATTTCTCAAATAAAATAGCTCTTCATCGATAATTACAGCTCTTCATGTTATGTTACATTTAAATAATTTTGTTTCAAAATTCTTTCATTTCTCTTAATTGGAGCTATTCGTCTTAAATATTGTAAAATAACATTTTCAGGTATACATGAATTATGCGGCTCAGTGATGTGATATGAATGAAGTGTCACCTCAGCTGAAGTAACTGGTATTAATTATTAGGGAGACATCTGTTTACTCTCCATGATGCTCATTTAGAGTCCAAGACTATATTTCAAACCAAATTATGACTATCTTTAAATAAATTCATGGAACATTTCCTTATAACTAAATGATTCATAGAGACTGTGAACAATATTAGTACCAGTTATAATGAAACTCTTGATAAAAACAGTTACGATCTGCTAGACTCTCACCTAAAGATTCTTGATTTTGGAGAATGAGTCAATAGAATTTAAATGTGTTCATCATTTTTAAAAGGAAACAGAAAATTTAGAGCAAAGTTGATGTTTTACTTTAATGTTTCAGTAGAAAAATATGTTTTTTGAAATATGTGTTGCTAGTTTAAACCATTAGGTAGCAAGAAAGTCCCTGTAGTAGTAGCTTTAATCAATATATAGTGTTACCTCCCAAAATATCAGTTTAAAAAAAATAATGTATCATAAAAGTCACAATGTCACCAGTTTTCATGACCCTCAAGTACCCACTTCATAATTGCTGCTGAATTTATATATTTTTTTAATTGATTATTTTAATTTCTTTATTTTTAGAAATTATTTGTTTATTATAAGAATTTTCTTATATTTCAGGTCTAGTGAATGCTATAGCGTGGCCAGCTGGTATTTTAGGCTTAGCTTCAGTTATTGACAATCCTTGGGGTGTGTGCTGCAGAAGATCAGCTCAGGTAGGTTGTTTTAAAATTATATAT
>KZ807864.1:144764-166332 GCA_000696205.2 Oncopeltus fasciatus | reverse complement strand
TATTTACCGTTTCTTCTTCCGGGTTGGACCGTGTCAAATTGGTGTTATTTGCCGAGCTTTCGCACATCTTGTGATGGCTTCTTCAGGGCTGAAAAGAGAATGAGAGTTGTAAAAGAGAGATTTTTTTTTTTTGTAAAAATCTCTCTTTTACAACTTTCATTCTCTTTTCAGCCCTGAAGAAGCCATCACAAGATGTGCGAAAGCTCGGAAAATAACACCAATTTGACACGGTCCAACCCGGAAGAAGAAACGGTAAATGAGTCATACTGTACCTTTAATGTAGTATTAAGCAACTCATACTCACTCTACTCATAAACGTAGAGTAGTCTGTTAACAAAAAAAAAGCAGTTTCCTAGTCATCACGTTTAAAACTTGATTTCAGGGTTAACCCCATTCTAAATGTTTCACTTAAAGAGAAATATCTGCCCAGCCTTCAGTTGAATAATTTTAATTTGGGTTTAATTGGTTTTCATACCACCTAAGTAGTGAACTAAGAATCAAAAGGAATTTGCATAAAAAGACTTCTTATAAGTGTGGAAGAATGCAAGTGTTTATATTAGAACAACAGTCTTTATTGGTAAAGGCCTGTAACTGATAAAGACAAAATCATAGAACAAAGGGAACACCTAAAAAAGAACGATTTCCCAAAAATAAACTAGGATATTTTATAAGATTGAGCCCTCACTTTCATGAATGAGATTGCAGATTATTTAATAAGATTAAAATAGAAAAACCCTTAAAGGATACAAAATAACCTTGGAACCTCTCATATCATTCATTATCCAGTTATATTTGCAATCCCCAATGTGGTTCTCTCCTCTAACTTAGAAGATCAAAAAGAAAATGCATCTGTATCTCAATATTGAAGGAAAAAAAATCTATCAAATTTAAATACTTTTACAACAAAAATGAGTATATGGCATTTAAATTTGAAACTTAAAAGTGTCTAGTACACTAGTGCTATCAAACAAATGGGAGAGAAGTTTACAACCTACAGTTTGAATAAAAATTTAAAGCGGTCATTGTGGATGAAATATTCAAATTGCCAGAATAAATTCAAATTTAATAAATTCAAAGTATCTGTAAGTTGCTTGGATTTATATTCACGGAGAACTTGCAATGGGGAGTGGGTGTTTGCCTGAAACACTGCAGTCTATCTCTTAAATGAGATGGAATTCAACATATAGCATTGGAATAATATTTGATGTTTTCTGAAATTGGGGGTTAACCTAAAATCTAACTCAATTAATCCTCAAAAGGGTGCGTTGTTGAGAAAAGTCCAACAGTTGTGAGTAACCATTGGAACCCTATTGTTACTTCTATTTATTTACAAGCTATGGTTTCAGATAAAATATAGCAAGGGTTTTTTCTTTAATCTGATTTAAATGTCAAAAAATAATATTAATTACAAGTTTTAATCAATTTTAAAGTTAGCTTTGGACAAATTTCAGCACGTTACTGGCTTAATCCTGTTCCAGACCCTTTTGTGCTCAGTCTTACTGCCGAATTACTTGTGAAAACTTGTCTTTTTAGTGCTATAGCTTAAAATCTTTAAATTTAAATTCATCTTAGATTTTAGTTCAATATTTGATTGTCTGATCATGAAATTACTAATAATTTTGAACTCAATTTTTTATGTATTGGTGAATTACTAATTTTTCTCTCATTATATTACGTTTACATTTCTCTTTTCACTTATTGTTATTGATCAAGGCTAACCAAAATTTTCCAAATTAAAAACGTTGCTAGAATCCACCAGGAACTTTATGATTAAAAAAAAAGAGTACCCAGTTCAAGAATGTGATAGTGACAGTTAACTGTCAGTGGAAAATATTGAACAAGACAGTGCTTCAGGAAAGGCAGTGACAGGAATCCACTGTGTAATGCCTTAGAAAGTAATGTACCTTGGCAAGGATAAAGCAAGTAAGCAATTCAATGAGAGTTTGCTGGACCCTCTAGCTTTGGAACAACATTATTAGAGTTAGACCCGGTCCTTTTGGCTCTTTTGCCAATGAAATATTTTCTTCTGTTCTTGATTTCTATGTCATAGACAAAAAAAAAAAATTATTGTATCCACCCTTCTATATGATAAATTAGAGGGACTAACATCTAACAGAGAAAGAGGATGGAACCATGTATGAAATTATTTTATTATTAATGAGCTATGAAAGATTTTATTTTGTTGAGAAATGTTCTATTTGACGATCTGTTAACCCGCATAAAAGAAATTTTGATAAATTAGCACCTATCAATAGAATCTTCTACAAATTTATATTAGGATTAAGGCTGCTCTTCTTTTATTCAATACAGTTATTGTGACTTTATTGGTGCCCAAACCTAGGTGTTAACTGTTGTAATTGGAACCAGAAGCCCAACTTTAAAGAAGACTTACACCTTACTTGTAAAAGAAATATATTTTGCATCAGTATCCTGAAGTTACATACTAGAGAGGTATTTTATATCTACTTTCCTGGCTGATAGCCACAATCTTCGGTCAAGAATTTCTAGATAGCATGAGGTTAACATAATTTTGTATATTTACTTTTAAAGTTTTTTTCACTCTTTTAATGTGTAATTTTTTTAATTCATTTTTCAACAATTTTATTATAAAGTTAATGAATTTATTGATAGTTTATTTTAAGAATACTATTCTTTATATCTAAGAAACTTGCTAACAGACTTAACGAAAACCCATTGACTAAATAACTTCATACTCTAAGACTAAAGAAGACTACGATCATATTCCCACATCTAATCTAGAAGACCTAATTTAAGTCACTGAAGCAATTCTATATTGATAATGCTATATTTGCCCCAGTTTGCTCTGAGTCTTATATACTCAGAAATCAAATAAGATTATTAAGTAAAGTAAAACCTAAATTAGTTGGACATGTTTAACAATGTCAACTATCTAATACTTTTAGTACACTTGATGAAATTTTGACTTACCCACTGAACACTTTTAAAGACACTAGGACAGTTGAAAAAATTTTTAACATAAGACCAATTTATTGAAAGAATGGGTAAGATTAGGGTATTGATTTTCTCTAGTATAAAAATAGTGGTAATATATCGATATATGAGAACTAAAGACGAAAAAATTAATGATGGCAAATCACACTTACCTGAAGACCTTTGCAATTTCTTATCCCATGTGATTCACACAAATCTTGTTGACTTGAGAAATGCCCTTCAAAATGAAGCCTCTCACATTATGGATAGGCTCTACCGGTAACGAGTTTCGCAATTAATTTACCTTTTTTGATGAAGCCCAACACACCGGTTACATTACTAATGTAGGCGTGCTCATTTGATGGTTAAAAAGTTTCCCAAAGCTCCAGTGGCTTTAATATAATTTAAATGCAAAATATCTCCATACATAGCACTAAAATGATTTAAAGATTAATATCTATGAACTAGCAAATTTAGTTGGATGAGAGTAGGGGTTTATTTGAATTACTAAATGTGATTAGGGACATTTTAATAGCATTGCACGGGCTTAATTTACATTAAAAAGGAGTTAAAATTAACATGCTCCAAAATCTCTCTGATGAAGAGGGCTTATAAGAAGAGTCAGGTTACTGGTACAGTTAATTTTAACCCGAATTGAAGCCTGAGATTCTTTAGAGGACTATATTAATAAAAGAGTATTAAAGACTACACAAGAAAAATTTGATGGGTCCAGTACACCAGTAGATCATAAACCAATTTTAATGCACCTTGAGTGTTATGATGCACGCACTATGGAAGACTTAGTTAAAAATTGAATTATTACAGGAGGTCAAAATTAATAAAAGATTTTTGAATTCAGAAAGTGGCCTCAATGAAGGTTAAAAAAGTGCCCAAGTGGCAACTAGTGCTAATACAGGTTTTCTTCTGTGTCCTTTTTTTATACACAGAAGGAAACCCATATTGGCATGGGAAAAATAGCCAGTAAAAATAATCACACCATTTGTTTTTATACCTTTATACCATTCTGACAGGGTGAGGAATAATAAAGAAAAAAAAAAGAAATTTTCCTTTGGTATCAAAATATTATTACAAACTAAACCTTAAAACTAATTTTTATAAATATATATCTTATGATCAATTACAAAACAGTCATTAATTTTTGTTTTATTCCTGGAGGTATCACTTTAAGGCATGCCATCTTCCTCATCCTGAGACGCTTTCTTAGCTGTATTGTAGAGTGACCCTACACCCTCTGCTGCATATTCTACTCCATCACCGAGCTTCTCACCAGCCTTCCTGACCACTCCTGCAATGCTTTTTGGGGAGAAGGTTTCCTTGTCAATATTGATGTTCACATCTGTGCTGGATGGACATTTAGATTGATCAATGATACTCAGGTCATAAGGATTCACTCCAAAGTTTGAAAGTCGGGATCGGATCTGTACAAAAAGCAAATTTATCTTAATCAATTATATATATATAACTTTTATTAAATAAATCTTTAAAATATTAATTATATTATTATTATTTGGAGGGAAAAGGTCATTCGTGAAAATATAAAAATCTCAAATTTTGATTTTTGCTTATCATCTATTGAACATGGGAGTAATAAAAAAATAAACACGTAAAAAAATACTTTTCCGTAGTCTATTAATACTCATAATTAGAATTCTTTTAGATAACAAAATTACTCTTATCCTATCATTCACAAACACAATTATTTTTAATGACGAGTTTATTTGGAATTCCCAAGTATTACTTCCTTGCATTAGAATGAAAAGATCATAAATTATTTAAGAAAATAACGGTCTTTATTATATTGCATTTCAAAGCTTTGAAAAATCATTGACTTGGTCTTGCCTCTTACAAATATTAAACTTATTCTTTAAATAAGAATAAAAAATCATTGACTTGGTCTTGCCTATAACAAATATTAAACTTAATCTTTAAATTAGTATAAATATTCAACAAATTTAATTTTCTTTCTTTCTGTGTTTCTGTTTTTAATGGCCTGCAGAATAATTGGAGTGCACCAATGATGTGAGATTATCCAGCCTAATTGAATACCATTCTTACTTAAAGAGAAAAAATCCTATGGTGTACTATTTACACAACTTATCTACTGTATAGAAACATATACATTGCTATATTTATAGAATGTAGCATTGAATAGGCTCAGAAAGCTGACTACTTCTACTCTGAAGAGTGTTAAACATGGATCATCTAATAAGAACCTTCAAGTTTAAAAGCAGAAAGAATCTTGGATTTGGTAGACAAAAAAGTCAAAATACACAAATAGCACAGGAGAAGTGTTCTCATAGAGTATTTGGTACCTTCATAAAACAATAATGTGTTTACCTTGTCAATAACCATTTTCTCCATGGTTTTACTCCTAGAGAGGATTGTGGCTGATCTCCTGTTGGCTGCAGGCAACTTCTGGCAAGTGTATATCCCAGCATATGATTCATAGTCAGTCATGAAGACAGTGAAACTGGCTGTTCCAGCTACACCTAAATTTGTTAATATTAGTATTGCAACTGCTTATAAGGTAAGCACTATTCTACAAATTCTTATACAATAGTTTAATTCCTTATTATTTAATTTATCACAAAATCATTTTTTACTATGTCCTGTAGGGATCTCACAAGCTGAGTTAGGCATAAGAAAAGTTTTATTACAATGAAAAAAATTTAATAGAAATTATTTTGTTTTCAGGCTTCCTGAACCCATTTTTGCCAGTTCCCCAATATGTCTTTGGGTAGGTGTGTGGAGTACCATTTTTTTAACACTCTAAAGACACCACTATTCGATAGATCACAATGAATTTTAATAATTAAAAATATTAAAACCATTAAAAAAAATTAGCTCCATTTTTTTAGTGAAATAAAGGAGGGGGGTTCAGAGAAGCACACAAACAAAATCTTAAATATAACTAAACCCTTAGTTATATTTAAGATTAACCTAACAATGGTGTGTTGTAATATAAATTTTAAAAATCAAAGCTGGAAAAGGACTACTTCAGATGAAGACATGAGCTGAAAATATATATTTTTTGAAAAAAATATATATTTTCAGCTCATGTCTTTATAAACTTTGACAGTATCGATCAAACTCAGTTTATATTTTATATTTGTAATTGTAATAATAATCGTGCAATACAAAAAAAATATTTAAATAAAATTAAATCAAGAGAAAATAAGAGAAGAGAATATAAACTGAAAATATTTATTACTTAGTTTAATTTTCATATTTAAGATTTCTCACAATAGTAGTATTTGTAGCATGTGAGAAATCTTAAATGAATTTCAATAAGCATGAAGTGTACAGTAACTTATCGTTGGAATTTACTAATATTTTATGAGATAAAATTGTTTGATATAAAAGAGATAGAATTATATCCCTTGATTTATATTAGCTGAGCAGGATAAGAAGGCTTTATTAAGTATGTACTCAAATAATCGAGCAAATATCTCTGAGTGAGAGATTAAAGTCTCTCACATAGAATGAAGTCATGAAATGGTAAACATAGGTTCAGTTAGTGCTGTATTACTTACTACAATTTTTAGCATGAGCTCTATGGTAGGCTAACATTTAAGGCTAAAACTACAGCTGCAAAATATAAATTACGTTTTATTCCAATATTTGCTTACTTTTCAACCTTGTCCATTGAAAAAAAAAAATTTATCCCTTGATGACAGCACTGACCTATTTATAAGTGTTTCTTGCAAAGAGGGAGATGTGATGAAAATTTATTATTGTCATACGTTATAACAATCATATACATTATATACAGTTTCTGATATTACTAGATGTTTTTTTTTTGTTGGGGTTCAGTCAAGGTACCTTGACCAAATCCCAACAAAAAAAAACATCTAATAATAATATCTATGGTCTAAAAAGTCTCCATTTGAAGTACCTTATATTGCTTAACTTACTCAGTGGGAACTTCACAGTCATCTTGGCTGGCACCTCAGAGCTGGCCTTTAGTTCACCTGTGTAGTGGTACTTGTTATCAACAGAGGCAACCCCAAGAACTGGATGCTCAGATACTTGTTCCAACTTGTATTCGCCAGGCTCTTCACCAAGGGTAAAGTTGTACGTCAGGCATCGACTGCCAGTAGAGGTTTTCTGGATGGCATACCACAGACCCAGGAACTGCCCCAAAAATATATTATAAATAGTTAATTATTTACTTGTCTGATCAAATTGTGTAAAGGAGATAAGATTTTAGTTGTACCGATAGGAGGCTATTTAGCAAAGATTAAAAATATGTCTTTATATTTCTGTGTGTGTACTTCCAAATTTTTGGGGAGTCTGCTTGCCCTTCATCAGAGAGAAGTGGGGAGAGTTGAAAGCTCATTGTGTATGCAGCTTTATTTAAAGACATTTTTTAAAAGAAGGATTGAGCCAATATGGTGAAATTGTATTCTGGTTTTAGAAATTATGAATGATGCTTAAGAATATGATCTTGATTTAATCATAAAATTAAATGCTTAATATCTTAAAATAACATAAATCAAATGAGAATTCCCTTCTTATATGTATATTAAAACTGAGTTATTTATTAAATGATAGTTATAAAATTG
The DNA here is from genome assembly GCA_000696205.2 of Oncopeltus fasciatus. NCBI lineage: Eukaryota > Metazoa > Arthropoda > Insecta > Hemiptera > Lygaeidae > Oncopeltus > Oncopeltus fasciatus. The sequence goes on along the minus strand of KZ807864.1, from coordinate 158,794 downwards.
TAATTTAAAATTTTTAATTTTTACTATTTAGTTTTCAAATAAGATGTTTAAAGGTGTTTGTTTTCTTAAAGCAGGTTAGATGTTTATTCCTTGAAATTGTGATATGATTATTAAGTAGAGCGAATGGAGTGTTTTATATAAAGTATTTGTAATCTTTATCCTGAATGTTCTCAAGAGCAGTTAAGTGTTACCAAATTCACTTGTGCAATTTGAACTAAGAAAAATTATCACTACTAAATTTAGGAATATAAGTGTCCAGGAATATAATTTTGAAATAGTATAAATAAATATTTAAGTGCTGCTACTTCTTCTTAACTCTTTTAAATCATTATTATTTTTAAAGAAAGGATGGAATGAGATGCTACCACAGTAATTTAATTTTCAAACTTTAGCAGCTAGTCTGTATAAATGTCTTTTATTTTGTTGTATTAGTTAAGTTAATTTTAGAAAATATTAAGTTGAGAAATATTAGTTATCACTCTTTTAGAGGCATGAAATAAATATATGAAGCTTATTTTGGTGGAAGCTTTTTTTAAAGTGAGCATTGTTAAAAATAATATTCTAATTTTATTGAAAATGCATATCTTCCTTAGTGCCTGCCCATAATGAATTAACTACTGAGCTCTTTGAATATTTTTAAATTAAACTTTATGGCATTGTTAACTGTGATATTTTTATTTTATTGAATATTAACAATTCTTTAAACAAAATAAAATTATTCATTATCCAATTCTGATTATTTAGTAAACCTTTCTTTATTCTTTATCATTAGCATCAATAAATGTTTATTTTTAGATCAAATAAAATATATGTATGGTTCATATATTTGCTAGGAATAATCATACATTTATAACTTGTTAATCTTTAAACAATTAATGAGAAGGAATAGAATAAAAAAATCTATCTGTCCCAGCCAGGAATCGAANTGTGTGTGTGTGTAACACACTCTCATATTTATGTAATTCAGCTTCTGTTTAAAAATAAAGAAATCAAATTTGAGCTTTTCTCCACATAGATCTGAAATCCAGCAAAGGGAATTTTTGAATATGGAACATAATGGAAATCAATAACTTCATTATTAAAGTTACATTCTTTAGAATGTAAAATGTTAGGGCACAATAAGATTGAAATTAAATTTTCAAACGTATTGAATTGCATATACATTTTACAAAAACTACATAATAAAGAAGACATTTAAAAATTTAATTCAGAAGGTTGAGAAGTCACTTTTCTTTTCCAAATAAAGAACCCGAAATCAGTATATGAGTAGCGGCAAGATATTATACAGCACATTAATTGTTGAAATGAGGAAAAGTGTGTGAAGGTTTCCAGAAGTACTATTCAATCTTCATTTTGTGAGTTTATGGGGGAAAAAAAAGAAAGAAATAGGACTCAATTGATGCAATATGTAGTTTTCTAACATAATGTTCCCATGTGGTTGAATATCATGTTAGAAAATTGCATTATGCGAAATACGCATATTGAATATACATTTTAATGTAAATAAGACATTGTGTGCCTTTCTACTATTCCTTTCTCTCAAGTTTATCTTTTCTTGTCTATTTCCTTGTGGCAAAAAAAAAAAAAACCATAATGCCATTAATTTTCATTTCCTAAATGAAATATGAGTGATCTACTTAGTTTCTGCAGCTCATCTCTGTTGCTTTTGGTAGAGGTTATTGGGGAAGTGCTCACCCATCATAGTTACATTCATAAATTTCTTCCTTAACAAGCATTTTTCACAAAAATGTCAGAAAATTGCTTTTTACACATACAAAGCTCCATAAACATTTTCATGGCTCAAATAATAAAGAAGATATTACAATTATAAATTTGGGTCTTCCTCATCCAATGAAATTTGAACCAAAAAGAGCTTATTAAGAAGTACCTAATAGGTTTCTATATTTTAAAAATAAGAAGGTTGGTCCTCGAAATATCATTCTTAAATATATTTCTTATAATACTTTTTTTTTTTTAATATTACCAAATTATATATATTTCACGCCACATCTTTTTGATACATTTTTTTCTTAAAGCTTATAATACATTTGATCATCCCCTAAATACCCCCCTTACACCCTCGACCGGCTTTAGCCATTATAAAAAAAAAAAAAAAATTACAAAAGTTGCTGGAACTGGCCTTTATGATTAAAAAAAAAGAGTACCCAGTTCACGAATGTGATAGTGACAGTTAACTGTCAGTGGAAAATATTGAACAAGACAGTGCTTCAGGAAAGGCAGTGACAGGAATCCACTGTGTAATGCCTTAGAAAGTAATGTACCTTGGCAAGGATAAAGCAAGTAAGCAATTCAATGAGAGTTTGCTGGACCCTCTAGCTTTGGAACAACATTATTAGAGTTAGACCCGGTCCTTTTGGCTCTTTTGCCAATGAAATATTTTCTTCTGTTCTTGATTTCTATGTCATAGACAAAAAAANAATTTTATTATAAATATATTAAGCAGATGGTTTATAACTCGTCTGTTTACAGTTGCAAGTTAGAAGAGTGTAACTAAACAAGATCAGAATTGAGTGACTAAAAGGTATATGATGGCTTACGAACATAATATACCTTATGTTATTAGGTTATTTTTTTTTTTTTAAATAAATCTTTATTTATTACATACTGTTATATAACATCTTGTAATTTGATGACATAAAATAAATGTACATGTATAAAAATAATATAAATAAAATAAAAGAAAGAAAAAATATAATGAAATAAAAATAAAATTAACAATAAATACATAAATGGTCATCACTGTGCAGGGAGAAGGGGCAATTAGGTTATAAATCCATAAAATGTTCATGTAACCAAACAACGAACTTATCGTTACTGCACTATTATATTGGCTTATTACTATATAATTATATATTATTTGGTTCATCATTCATTTATCCATCTTTTTATAATAATAGCCCGTTTCAAAAACATTAATTTGCAATCGGGCAAACTCTCCTTACACATTGAGTAATGACAGAGTACTAATAATGGCAGTATAATATTACTATTATTAAAATAATTGAACTACATTCAAAACAAAGGTTCTAATTTTACAACAGAACAATTCATTTTACCGTATGAGATAAATAATGTTTTGCTCAAGAAAATGATCATTTGAGGATTAATCATAGAATCATTTTCTTAGTCATAGAAAGTTTCTTTTTAATTGATATCACCCTTAAAAATATCAAAATTTCTTTAGAGTGATTTATATTTAAACTGCCAGACAAAATTAAANCCTCATAACGTAACTTTTAATTTAATTCATATCAATATATTATCACGGATTATTTGATATAATCAATATATATATTGATTATATCAAATAATCCGTGATAATATATTGATATGAATTAAATTAAAAGTTACGTTATGAGGTGTTTTTTTTTTTATTATTGTGCTGAAAAACACAAACAGTTGAAGAAAGACGAGTTATGATGTCATAGTCTCTTGCAACATAGCTACGTGAGACTGATTTCTTGAGTTAGAATAAAATATTTATCCTGTTTTAAAAGTTTCTCGATGAAAGAAAAGAAAAGTTAGAGAGGAAAGATTTATGTTTCATAGCTCGTTTTTTATTGTTTATTTGTCTTTTTATCAAATCGTTTTATTTCAATCAATACGGCTATTGATATTATTAATGTTAATGACCTAAAGATTATCGCAATATACGAATATAATAAGCCATAAGTATGGAAATGGAAATTTTTGAAATAGTGATATTTATGAATGAAGCGCTGAAATACATTCACATTTATGAATAATAACATATATATTATATGAGTTTATAAATGTTATTCTGTCTCTCAGGAGTTAGTTAATCTGAGCTGACTTACTTTGTTTCATATGGATATATAGAAGAGTAAGGGACGAATTTTAGCTTACAAGCTGGAAATAACAATGAGCATAAATATCTTCCTTAGTAAGTGGTTTTAGTAAAAATGTTAAACAACATAAATTTTATAGAAAGACATTTTACTATTATTACTATAAATATCCTATTACCTCTGAGATTAACGAAATTTAATAATTAATGAAATGATAAATTTTACAGGGTCACGCTATTGTATCAACCAATTACTATAAATTATTTTATACATTAGTACTAATAGAGACATTTGAATTAGTATTAGAGAGATTTGAATCGTCTTTGGAAGAGCGAAAACTAGATAAAGGTTATAAGCAAAGTACCCAAAGAGAAATTATTTAGCCTATGGGATCTCTCTGGTTAATGATTAAATGAGTTGTTTTGCGCCTCGAACATTTTCCTGCAATCTGTAGAACTGTTATGTTTTGAAAAAGATTTCTAAAATCTATTGTGCTTTTATACATTTCATGATAGTATTTTCTTTGTTAAGATTATCTTGGATTGTTGAAGGCATAAACATTACGGAAGAGCAATCCTTGTATTGTTTGATGGGGTCATGGGAAGCCATGATAGTCCTTTATCGTAAACAGATGATTTGTTATCGGCTGAATAACGAACTCGGGCGATAACTTACATATTTCTTATATAAATCAAACATATCATTATTTAAGCGTTAAATTAACTTCCTCATGAAAGAATTTTCGAAGATTTTCCTTATTTTTCAGTCAGAGACTTTCTGTTTCATGTAAGATCTAACAAAAGTGGTAATGAGCAATGCAAGTACGAGGTTTTATACTGGAATGTGTCGGAGAGAAGTCAAAATGGGAAGCGCTCATTCTACATAGTTACATTTTAAAATATCTACCATAAAATGCGTTTTTCCTAAATATTTTGTGGGACACGAAGTTCACAAAATTATATTTTACACCTAATAAAAATCAATACACTTTTCACAGCGCCAATTATACCAAAGACATTACGTTGATAAATTTGGTCTTCAACTAAACCCCGTTCCCCTCTCATTCAAATAATAATTTATTCATTCTTTTGCAATATAAACCGTACGTACCGAATTTCGTCTATGTATTTAAAACATCAGGAGATCTGCCCAACCCACAAAATTAAATTATTAAATATTTTCTTTAGTGAGCAAATGGCATATTTTCTTGTGTGTATAAATGTTACAGAATACAAATATCAAAAAATTTTGTTTCGAAGAAATTAGGTTTTTTCTTTTTCGGTATTATATAGTAATAATGACGTTATTACTATTTTAAATTTTGATATCTCCTAGTAAACCTACTCGCGCATTAACAATTTCACTCGTTAATGTGAAAATAAGTTTCAATAGAAAATTTGATTTCTTTTATTTAAAAATTGCCGATTCTTAGGGCACACTAATTCTAAACTCTCTATCCCATATATATATATTATATAGTAATGAAGAACAGGTGGGATAGAGAGTGTAGTGAACACACAAAAAGAAAAAATCACAAGGAGTAAAATTTTCAAGGTCTCTCGTCCTTCATCGATGAGGAGTGAAGAGAGACAGTCCCTTCACTCCTCGAGATTTTTTCTTTTTCTGTGTGCGATCTTTATCCCACCTGTTCTTGAATATCTGTGCATCATTTTATATATATATATGCTTAAGTTAGTATGATTAGTAGATAAATGAAAAATAATTTTACGAAGTAGCTGAGCTAAGCGAATTTCACTAGACAATTAAAGCATGCCCAGGGCGGAAAACGAATCCATAGTGCCAGTCCTGAGAGTCCCAAACGATTACCTTCGGCTACCCACATTTTGTTTAATTAAAGATTGTAGGAAATATGAGTAAACTACAGTTTAATCATACAAGCTAAAACCCTATTTATCAATTGACTGGCAACCAATCAATTTTAAGCTTATAACCTACTTGAAATTATTATAAAAAATATTGAATACAGCTTTTTACGTTGGTATAGTTAAAAATTCAGGGTCATGTGTTTTCCTTCATTCATCCATGAAAAACACATTGATAAATGATACTACCCACCTAATCTGACAATAAATGATGAATAATCAATTGATAACTTTTTAAAAATTATTTTTTACAGAATTGGTTTGTTTAAATCCCAAAAATAAACAAGATATCTGAAAATGTAATTTCATCAACTATTGTGTCATGCAGTTCAATGCTGCAGAGTGATTACTAAATTAATCACAGCAATAGTTGCTAATTGTTCAGTGTTTTATAGTAGGGGTTTTATACTCAAAATAGGAAAAGCAAAATGGAATGGTAAATTGCTGTAATATTAGTCCGAAATAACTAGTGGGTTGCAATAACTCACCCTTGACATTTGAAAGCCACTCATTGGTTCCACTACGGGACAGTTACCCAGATGGTAGGTGTGAGAGTAGACCACCGCCAGCAAGCCACTGGCAAGAGCAAGGCAAAACATCCACTTCATCTTGTCTGGAAAAAAAAAAAATTTTAAACATAAAAATGAGGGAAAAACACTTAAATAAATAATTCAATAAAATTCATATCTAGCTATTTTTACACATATAAAATACATTACTGCTTAACTTTCACACTGATTGTTCTCTTCCACTTCCAAGATCAAATAAGTAATATTTACTTTTATTTTATGTCCATCTTTAATGAAATATGGGAAATCTGCTCAATTTACGCAGCTCATACGTGGCAGACTTTTTGTGTTCTACTTTCCACACTGTTTGACAAATCACAATTTCATTCCATCGAATGTTTAAAGAGCTGGATAGTTTCTGTGCGATATTGGATCTGGAGAAAGGTGGTTCAAAAAAAGGCACAGAAAACTTTTTTTCTCAAACACAGAACAATGAGTATTATAAGTCAAACTTAATAAATTCAAATACTATTAAAAGAGTGAAGAGGTACTGTTCAGTGAAAGGGTACTTCAACAAAAGCTGTTAACATGTTTTCTTTGGTCTCTCTACTATCAATCAGCTGAGAGTCTCTTATGAATGAAGTGAGCACAAAATATGAATGGGTGCTCAAAGTAAACTGTTCTAAAGATTACTCTGAAAGATTTCCTTACATTAGTGAAAGGTGTAAGTTTACAATAGGCATACATACATATGTATCTGTTACATGAAAGGTCGCTTCTCCAGGGACACTCTAGATTTTATTGTATCCAGCGGTTTAAGACTGAATTACATAGATCTGTGTGACTGGGATCGGGTAAATCTACTTCCAATCTCGTCTATTTCGTCTCAGAGCGAACTCAATTTGTACAATTCTTATACGATTCGGCGTTTTACCGGAATGCTGACAGTGCAATTTGGCAGCTTTCAAAGGATCGGTAATATCTTGTTGTATTTACCTTTTCCACAAGTGGGAAATAGCAAATTACTAGCCCGAGTCAATGTCAAGGTCAATAATTTATGTGCTTCGCCCTTGGGACTCGCTTAATGGACCTGGAATGCGAAAGGATTACGTATGCCAGTTACGTTTTGAAAGAGCTCGTCTCAAGTGTATGGTCTTACACAAGTGTGTAATATGATCCTTATGCTATCTGGTATGCATACTATGCTATCTTCTCGAGAAAAAATAACCTTCATTACTGGATTTTTTTTTCCTTTTCAAGGAAAAGAACCGCAAAATGATAATGACATAACTAATATTATTGATAACCTGCCTCTTCTATTCTTCTTTGGAACTGGGTAGAATGTTACCTTCACGGTCAAGTGATACGAGTTTGTTTCTATGAAGCGGACGTCATATTTAGAAGGCACACCGTTAAACTCTTTTTCCCACAAGCTTATTATTACAACTTTGAATAAATCTATTTAAAATAATTAAGATAAAAAATACTTAAATCCAGAATAAGATCTTCGGTTGATTGAATCTGACTATAAAAAGTTGTTTTAAAATTAGATTAATTCTGAAATGCTAATTTAAAAGTTCTTCAAATTGAAAAGACATATCCCCTTTTTCAAACTTAAACCTTTCATATATCATCATTATTTAGTAAACACAATAACAGGTATTCGCCTTTTATATTTTAAATTGTTTTTTTAGTTTTCCCGAATACTTATATATTACAAACAATTAATGAGAGGGAATAGAATAAAAAAATCAAACTGTCTCAGCCAGGACTCGAACCTAGATCTCCTGCTATCCGGAACAGCGTGCTAACGTCTTAGCAAAGTTTTAGCAGAGATCCAGGTTCGAGTCCTGGCTGAGACAGATTTTTTATTCTATTCCCTTGTATTTATTGTTTAAAAATAATGTGGGATTAAATACAAAGACAAAAATAATATTTATAAAAAAATTAAAANTGTGTGTGTGTGTGTGTGTGTGTGTGTGAGTGTGAAAATATTACACGTTTTTATATGGTCTATATAATTCTTAAGAATAATTCCTCATGAATACATTCATATAAAGTTATCTATCTGAGTTGTACAGAGAGCCAGGAAAAAATCTTACTAACTCAGTGGAAGACCCGGGTTCGAATCCCAGTTGAGATATCAAGATTTCATTCTGGCTAACTGTACTATTCAGATAAATAATGAGGTTTGGGATTTCTTTACCACCTTTATCATCATCATATAAAGTTAAACTAATCATAATACTAATAATATTTATATACCACTGTTACACAGTGTTTACAGATGAGTAGTTATAAGACGCCGAATGGAACAAGTGGTGAGTCACTGAAAGCAGATTACTTGTAAGCGGTGGGGACGGGCTAACACAGGAAGAGATGAATCAGGGAGACACTGTCATTTTATTGTGTAGGCACAAGAACTTGTGGGGCTGAACTATCCCTGAGTTTCTATTCCTTTAAGTTTTTAATAGGAAATGTTCAAGTCACATTAGATATTGTTCCCTTTCAGACATGCAAGGCAAATGGCTGTTTATCAAGAAGAGATAGGAGTGGATGGGATAATTCAGTGGGAAACTGTCCTCGAATCCGACAGATACTCTTCGACTAAGAATTTCAACTTAATATGAACGTACTTATTCTCAGGAAGTGCAGAGTCCTCCATATACAACCAATGGAAGATGGCGTTCAGTCCACTCATACCTCTCAAGAAATTAATAATGGCTTTGATGCAAATTTTTAACAAATTCCTATATTTTCTTTAATTTCCCTAATCCTATCGTGTAGCCACAAAGAATGATAGGCACTCAAATGTATAAGCATATATCTGTGAACGCTTGACATTGCACTTTTAGTCAGTGTTCTGTACGCCATAGAGCCATTCTGTTTTCGCTAATTAAATTTGACATGTCACTTTTAAATGAGAAATATAAAAGCTTCTTTGTTGAGCGAAATCAGGCTAAAAAAGAGGGGGATTAGCTGAAACTTCATGTACAACTAAGAAAACTTTTTGCGCTGCAATAGACGTAATATTTAGTTTAGAGGAATGAAACTAAACTCAAATATGTTTAGTAATAAAAATCAATATTTTAGAAGTTGCACAGGAAAATTTAACAATTAACAGTGGGTTACTTGCTTGACATAATCCTGAAATCCAATATAAGACTTCATAAGTGGATATTTTTCTTATCCTAAAATCTTTCAACTTTGAAATCAACCTTTATGGTGCCGTATGAACTTGAATGCCATACTTGAAAATAGTCCATTTTTTGTGGCACCATTGGTTTATTTCTAGCGGTATAATATAAGCATCAATATTCATATTGAATTTTATTAAAGAGGTTTATTAAAAAATGATAGTTTAAGCAATTCCTCAAATCCTCAATCCTCAATCCTAAATAATCATCAATCCTCAATCCTCAAAATCCTCAATCCTAATCCTCAAATCCTCAATCCTCAATCCTTGTGATGAAATTCTTTCCCTGAATGTCCTCAGGGATGCGAATATGGGACGTTGGTCTCGGTGGGGTAGAGAATTCACAGAATGTTTACTCCAGATGCTTAGAGGAATATATTTTCCCTACAGTAAACACATATTATGGCTATTGCTCGCACGGCGTTCGATGTCAAACATTGCTGAGCGCTACCCAATAAGCCTATCAAATTTCCAAGCCAATTTCCTGGGGTTCAGAAAACCTCGCAATATAAAGTCGGACATTTTTGAAAGATCGCTTTTTTTAGTATTAAGTGGAGTAAGAAGCACTGATTCAAATTCACAAATTTAATGACCTTTGAAACGTAAAACGTTCTTATCTGTCGATTCCTTCTCGATTCTATAGTCCATTGTGGAACACAATATCTGGTGTGTTCACTCATGAGTTCTTACCACAATAGATTCATTAAGTATGGCCTTCTTATAAGTTCCAATTGAAATTAAAGCTTATTCAAATGAAAATAAATAATTTATTATCTTTAGGATTAGTTATTTTTGAATATAATAGTTTCTTCGTGCCAACTCATAATTTTAAAAGAAATATCTTAATTTAAAAAAAATATAATTCTCTCGTCGTTGGATATTAGATATGCCATTCAGAAAAAAATGTCCAATAGACTCCTATGACGATGTATTCTTTTCAGCGTAAAAATACATCTATTCAAGATTATGTAGTTAGGTTCATAATTCGTGTTTAAATAATGTTGAAGATAAAGCTAAATGATTATACATTTGAAAAATATAAAATTTCATATGGGCATAGCATGTTTCACTGCATTTTCTTTTGGATAAGCTATTGAAGAAGTTCTTCGAGAAGATTTTATTCAAGTTTTTCTGTATTTTCAAAATCCTTTGAGTCGTTCTTGTGTGATTGTCTACAGATAAAAATTTTTTCCGACTATAATATGGCCCCTAATGCCCACAAGGTGTCTGGTTATATGTCTGCTGGGCATATGAGGCAAACGAATGGTATAAAATATTTATAAAAAAATTGTATTACCCCCAGTGCAAGTGTCAGAGATTAGAGAATAAATTCAAATGTAAGTTCAAAATAATTAGATTGGTCACTTTTGAATAAGATATTTTCTTCGTGGCAACTTGTAATTTGATGAAAGATTCATAGTTCCCTCACCGACTTGGGTATGTCACTCAGAAAGAATACCCATCACGTAGACGGCACTGGTTGGTGAGGAGGTAGAAGACAGGGTGCTGGAACAGGTTGTGGAGACGATTACAGCCGTCACCTGCTGCTTCTGAATACATAATGACTTAGTCATGTGCTCTGTCTTTCTACCTGGGTCGGACCTCTATCTCAGCCAAGAATCAAGGAGAAAGTAAGGAAGATTTTTTCAAATATGTCAAGCGGAGAGAGTTTCAAAATATTAATTTTGATATTTTGCTTAGACTGATCTCAGTAAGGTTTAAATTTCAAACCTGACCACATCACGCATTAAAAACAATGCTACCTACTTGTTAACAATAGTACTGTATTGACATTTAAAATACAGTACTTTTGTTAATACTGTATTTTTAAAATATAAAATGTAAATACAGCACTATTGTTTTGTATAACTTCATTGTACAAATTATCAAATTGTATAATTTGATTTAATGTTTACAGTTTTTTTTTAAATTTCTATAATCGCTTTATATTATAGACGCATAGTTCCGTAAATCTCAAAATTCTTTAGAAAACTAAATAAGTACAAGAAGTAATGATGAAAAATTATTAATTATTTAAATATTTCTATTCTCGGGCTCAAACATAATTATTTTGTGAGATGACTCAAGCCCCCTACCCCTCACACAAAGCAAGGTACTCTGTGAACTCATAGTTTCACAATGCCTCTGATAGAAGGCCAAACGCCGTAATAACAGTGTACGTACTTCAGAAGAATTCCTTCCGGGGAACCAGGTGACCACGCTTTGGTATACTTGACAAAAGTTTTGAAAAAAAAAAAAAAAATGAGCAAATGAACAATCGAGTGGATACAAAATTGTATATAAATAAAACAGACATCTAGACTGATTTATCTGTGTCGATCTCTAGTGTCTGAAATTATTAAAACAAATAAATATCAAATTTCGTACGTATAATATTTTTTTTTCTCAAACCATTGCCTCGAGTTAAGAAATTAAAGTATTGAACTTAGTAGATGTAAAATGCTGTATACATTATATTCTAACATACATGTTTTATAAATTATTTATGGAAAAAAAATATTTCTTTTGAAACTATTATGGAGTATTTCTCCTCCTAGCAGCCATTTTTTTTACCCCATTAGCTCTCTCTGGCGCGAGAGATCAAATCAGCCACTTCATCCATCCTCAAGATCAAATCAAGTTCACACATCCTCTGTGGATCTTTCCTTTTTTAGCGACACCAATTAAACCCAGACTTTGGGGTTAAGACTGCCGGGATTAACTGCAAAAGTTATCTAATGTGGAAGGCAAGAGATAAGACTATTGTTGTATGCAATCTTTTCTAAGAAAACTGTAAGCTGCAATATTTATTTAAAAATCAAGATAATAAGAAGTATATTACTCTTGTATGAGAAGACAAGTAGTAAATAATTGCTAAGTAAATAGATGCTAATTCATTAATTAAGGATTTCTATATTGGTATTTAGTTACTACTGCAATTTATTTTGTAATATTTTAATAGAGGAAACCCACTGTAGCAGTAAGTGCATGGAAGCAATATGCAAGAAAAAAAGAAAACTGTTCAGTTGAAATAAAGTTAATTTATTGCTAGTTTCTTTGTTGGCAATATTGTGGTGAGAGGCGGAGATTTGCAATTGGGGATGTTCTGATTTGTTAATTACATTAATTCGGTGGAGTGACTTATGCCAATGGGTGTTTTCTAGATGGGTACCAATGACCTTGGCTATGTTAGCAAAACAATTATTTTTCTTTCCTTCTGTCCGCAACTATATTTCACTTATCTTGCAAATATACCTTAACACAAGCAAATTATTTTAAGGAAAAAAAAAACGCTTTCTTGAATCTGCTGCCCGAACACATGAAATAATATTAGAAAACTATTGTTTACATAGTAAACTAGTTTAGGGCTAACCAGTGATTGTAAGTAAACACAATGTGAGAATACACTTTTGAATTATTTTAATATTCTTCATGGTATAATTCAACCTTTAAGTTAAAACTAGGTAAATAAAATTTCATTTACAAAAAAAATATGTCGTATTCGGAGAGGGGTTAGATGTTAAATATTTAAATACTTCAAATATTTCTCTTGACATTTCAAGTCATCCCACCTCTTTTCAATTAATATCGCTTTTAAATTAACTCAGTCCTTCTATTTAATTTTAAAAGCAATAAAACATATACGAAAAGCGGCTTATGGGATGTAAAATTAAATACTTGTGGTTTTTACCCACTCCTATCAGTCCCATTTTGTTCAATAATGACCTTAGCTTTCTGTTTTTCATTTAAAAACTGTCTGTCAAATTCTATTTAGAAAAACAGTACCTGTACACCTTTGACAGAATCGCGCACATACACACATTTGTGACTATTATTTTTGGTTCCTATTAGGTTGGATCGGAAAAAAAAAAATGGAAAAAATTTTGAAAAATCATTAGAACAACCGAGTATATAGGAAAAGAAAGTTGTATAACATGAGGAATAAACTAAACAATTGTTAAAATTAGAACTTCTTATTTAATTTTAGGCAGTAAATAATCTAAAACTTCTTTTTATATAGAAAAATTGGGCTCAGTTGAGACGTATTTTTGTAAAATAATATATATAGAATACAAATTTCTGTCGAATACAATTTAATTTAGCCAGTTATTTTCCATAATTTTTATTTTAAATTAATTACAAAAAGTAATTGTGATTTTTTATAATCTATTTGGTATTCTTCTAGACTTAAAACTACCTGTTATTTTATCTTAAATAAAATTTTTAAAATTTAAAGTAAAATATATTTCATGATTTGATAAACATTATTTGGTTATGGTAGATCATTATATTTTCGTAAACAAATTTATTGTGACTAACATATCAGAAATTATTTAATTGAAAGAAAAAAAATACACCGGGAAATTTAACTATTTAAATGTGTAAAAAAAAAGTCATGAAGAAACAATTAATTTAAAGAATATTTTACATTTAAATAACATTTGAAAAACTGCGTTTGGTATAAGATGAGGTATTACTAACCTGATGTTGGCTGCCTGGAGACGAACGGCTAACTGAGGTGCAGTTGATGGAGTGGGAGTATATATTCCAGGGGGAGAGTGAATTCCCTGAACCAGTCCATGACGTCACTTAACAGTGAATGACTCATGTC
>KZ807864.1:123561-144497 GCA_000696205.2 Oncopeltus fasciatus | reverse complement strand
ATATATAATACAATTAATAAAAAATAAAACATAAAAAAAATCCCTAAAATCCATTCCACAGAAGCTGGGTAAATTTTACTTTATTTACGTTTCTCCGATACATCAGACCCGAATTAGATGAAATTTTATTACAAATTAGGTTCTATTGGTTCTAAAAATGTCTCTAATTCTAAATTACCTGTATCCGTAATTATAATTATTCATATCTCCAACGGTTATCCTGTAACGAGATGGTTTTATTTTGATTATTCGATTCATTACTAGCTATTTTTTTAAAATAATTTTACCTATTTCTAGTAAAATTATAAAAATAGTAAACCAAAAATTAATGAACTGATTCTGACGAAATTTAGGTTTATCTTGCCACTGTGAATTACCTAATTTCACATCTTAAATCTTGATTAGACATCTTTAATGTACTAAAATTAAGTTTCAACTAATTTCTAAGCAATTATCCCATCACCCTGAGTTTTCAGTGTACAAAAATTTTCTACATCTTCTATTCTCACATTTTCTTCGTATCTTCACCATTTTTCATTAAATTTGTAAATTTTTATCGATCGAAAAATTTAATTTTCATTATTTATATATTAAAGAAGCACATTGCAATATTTGAAAAAAAAAATGTAACTAATGTGGAAGATTTGAAGTTGTCTTTTGTTTTCCTTAAAATTCAGCTCTGATTGTTCAGCTTACGGTTCATAACGTTTTAGTTAGAGCTGCTATTTTAGCCGGACAACAATAAAGCAATAAAACATGAATGGTTTTCTTCTTCCGAGCCAGAATGTTTTCATTATCTTGCATACATAAAAATACTAATGCTTATGGGTATTCATTTATTAACCGATGCTAATCATTAGATTCATCTGGCGCTAGGTGAGCCCAAATTCGAAGAGTATAAACAACAATTAATATTACAATCGTCATCTCCAGTGAAGGTCCTAGTGAAGGTGATTTAGTGGTGGTTGAAGTAAATGAACAAGATCCATGCACCGAATAGTAAAGATAAACTTTTATATCTGTAAATTCACAATATTTATTTTATTGTGAATAACTGTTCACAATAGGGCTGTAAAATTGCAAGGTAAAGAGAAAGCCAATAACAGGGTCCAGGTCGTATGTACAGATTTCTAAGTGGAATAAAGCCTTTGAACAAAAACGCCGACCACGAGGGGAACATCATCTACTTGCAGAGTAACCTTCCCTTGAAGGGGATGGGGCGACTTTTTTACTGGTCATTAATAATATTCTATTCAATTTAAAAATAATAACAAAACTAATCATCTTCATATATTACAATAAAAAAAAATTAATTGCGAAATAAGAAGGTACAAAATTGGGCGAGTAACAAGTATGCTATAAATACCTCTAAGGCTGCAGAATGACATCGGCAAAGAACTTGATTTTACGCTTCACCTCCCTGTTGTAGCGAGTGCGGTATGCTGCTGATGAGTAGAGGTAAATCATGGGACTGCTGTCCGAAGACCTAGGAGTAGCCGTGGTAGTGGGTCCAGTCCTGGTGGCGATTTTCTTTAGGAAACGTTCTGACTTGAGACGTTCAATCTCTCTACAAGTGTACAAAAATTTGAGAGAGATGGCCTTCGGGCCTGAAGGCAGCTGAACGGAAAATGCCTTCTCCTCTCGAGAGATGACAGAGTAAGAAGGAATCGGTGACCCAAGAATGACAATGTGGCTGCAATGCCGAACATCTGGGTGGAAGATAAAGACTATATATACGTCCAAGACGGACGTACTGCTGAGATAAGATGCTGGACGGAGATCCTTCATGGTCTGGTGTAAAGGATCCAGTAACGTCTCAGAGTCGTCAGGGCGTCATGAGCTCTCAAAAGGTCATCCAGGCCTCGTCTTCCCGCTGCTGAAGAACTGCACCCATGTCGATATTAAAAGCGTCGCAGACTATGACTAGCATACAAGCATGAGTCTTAAGATGTCCAATGACAGCAGCATTATTGATAGACTCCTTGCAGTCTTCAAATGCCTTTATGCATTCTTCTGCCCATTGAAGGGGCGTTTTACGGGCAACTGCCTTGATATATGTTTAGTGGGGCCTGCATTTCTGCTGCCTCAGATAAGCACTGAGTAGAATTTAAACATGCCCAGAAAGCGTGGAAGGGGGTAATAGTCTCCCACTTTGGCCGGACGTGCGATATGAGATGTATCCCAAGAATTTCACTGTAGGTTGGTCGAAGACTCATTAGGCCAAATTTATGGCCAGCCCATGATTCTGCAGTCGTTGCAGTACTTCCTCCAGAAATGCCCATTACGCCGGTCACAAAGTAACCTTCCTTTTAAGGAGATGGGGCGGATTTGTTACTGACCATGAAGAATTTTGTAATTGTAACTAAACGTGAAAAATCCGTTTAGTTAGACTGCTTAGCGTAACAAATTCTATTTAACTTAAAAAAGAATCACAAAAATATTTATCTTCAAATAAAATAACATAGTAAAATTTAATAACAAAATAAATGTACAGGATCAGTAACAAATACGCTATTAATACCTCTATACTACAAATACTTTAGTGTAAAGCCGAAAAATTGTATGTGATAAAATAAATGTTTGTGGAAGTCTAATGAAGTAGTAATTTGTTACGCTAAGCAGTCTAACTAAGCGGATTTCTCACGTTTAATTAAAGAAATATAAATTAGAGCAAAAAATGTATTATTTCTTACAAGCCGGGGGAATTTATGTGCGTAAGAGGAAAGGTCATTAATCCTGGACCTCTACTGGCCAGGAAGGAAGAGTTGGGAAGCCATCGTAGTTGTATTCGTAAATTTCTTGACGAATAATAAGCTTTTTTAGTAAAAATGTTATTAACCATAAATTAAAAAAAAAAAAAAAGTCTATGAAATTATTGAGTACTCATCGATCATTCGAAATTACATTTCTAAGTACGATATTTTTCTTAATATGAGTTTTTTTTTTAATTTTATAGAATAAATATCACAANTTTTTTTTTAAATTTTATAGAATAAATATCACAAAATTATATTTTAAACATTTTTGTTCTATATTTTTTTAAAATTTAAAGTGTTAAATTTTAACATGAACATACATTTTACCATTTAAAATGATATGCCAAATTTCCTTTAGCTAAGAAAAAGAACTAATTGCGGGTTTTTAGCTGTAATAGTAAAATCGACGGATTTGATTATCGTTCGAATTTGTTATGTAACTTATAAAATTTGTCTTTAATCAATAAACAAACTTCTGTTGAGTTTCATAATTCATTATGCCCGCTGCAGCAAAAAAAAAAAAGAAAAAAAAAAAAACTTTTTCTCTTCGTACTTGATATTTCAGGTTATCCCACACCCCTATCCATTCCAAACTCAGACTTCATTTTAACATTTAAAGGTGAAATAACAAATTCCTTTAAGAAAACAACTAATGCAGTTTCTAGGTGGTAAAATTGAAATTGACAGCTAAGGTGATCCCCTACTTCAAATCCGCAGTTTAACGGTTTTTTTTTTTGGCTATGAACAAATGTTCCAAAATATGAATAATTGTTCCAAATCCAAAATATCTCTCATAAGAACTCCAATAGCTACATTCATTCGGTTTTCGCTATGAAAAGCAGACACATATGTAATGTATGCATTGTTAGCAACATTGAATTAAGATACATTTAAAACAACAAAGCGTTTTAATGATCACAATATAGCCAGCCACATTGATTAGTTGATAATCTTAATTATTCTAGATAACTTCCCCTATGTGTATTTTATTTCCTTAATGCAACAACTAATGCGTATATTTACAACGAAGCTTAATTTAATCTCAATTAATATGGGAAAATGGATCAATGAGCGAATGAAATAACTCCCTTCTTATTACAGCCATTAGAGCGATTTTTAACCTAGCTAACAGGTCAAGAAGAGTGGAATTAGAGGACCAGAGGCAACCTATGTGCTACATTTCGTAATATAGTTTTAGTAGATATTTATTATCTACTAGATTTCTCTCTAGAGGAAACGGTTGATTTTAAATATGAAAATATTTGCAAATGTTAAAGTTTTTCGTTCAATGTTTCAGGCCTTTTAATAATAAACAAACCAGAAATAGTAAAAATATATAAGATGTCTACAAACAATGTTAAAAAATAATTAGTGTTATTAAATTTGAGTATTAAAAAATGATGTAAATAAATATTAAATTTAAACATGATGACAGAAATGAAAGGAGATTTACAGACTCCCTGGAATTTGACTCAGTCAGAAAAATCAACATAGCTGCCATTGGTAACAAAAGCCTGTCTGGCTGAAACCTCTGAAAATGAACTGATAAGAGCCAATTAATGGGAAGGCAGGCTTAGATCAACGTCTGGTCCCAGGCAGGTATAAAAACCCCTTGGACCTGTACTTGCTCTCATATATTATACCTGGAATAAATACATTCTGTATTCAATATTGTCAATTTAATCTAACACCTTCAAGTATTATAAATATGAAATTAATAAAATAAAGTCACCTCTTACATAACCACCTATTGGTTCGCCAATTGGTGGTTATTACTTGTATAAAATATAAAAATAAAATAGGGTAAGAAAAAAAAAAAAAATTGCTCTCATTCTACTTTCAGCCCCGAAGAAGTCATTACATGATAAGCGATAGCTCAGCAAAGATTAACTTTTCAACATGTTCAAGCCCGGAAGAAGTATTTATGAATATTTCAGTAGATGATGAAAGCTTACGTGAATAAAAAAGGGCAATGTAGATTAGTTCATTGATAAAAAGAAGAATAAGTGTGGGGATTACATGACTGAGAAAGTATACCAACTATTATGTTAAGTAATTTTCTTAGCTTATGCTGATCCTGTATGACAGCTTCTTTGATATTTGTTGTTTGAAAGATATTTTAATGTTTGAAAACCTTGAATTCAAAAGTGAATTTTTTTATTTAATTAATTTTTTATATCGTTTCCTCATTAATAAATACTTGTTAAGGTCATTCATTTTCCATTTCCTTACAATTTGTTTTATTAAATTTCAGAATGAAGATTTGATATTAAATTTGGATATTCTAATCTCATTTTGACTTGGCGGATAAAAATGGAATAATTTTTATGGGAAAACATTCATCTGTATTTTTCCCCCTTTTAAAAAGCCGAATTTCGATGCTATGAACTAAAATATGTGGTCTGTTGAACGTCAATACCCGCATGTGTTTACTTTATTAATTTAAGACTGAGATCATTATTGATGGAAATCGAACGAATAGGATTGCGAGATTACCTGAAATGACAAGTGCTAGCATAAAAACTTTTATATGTAAGGGGCTTAATATTCAAGAGCAGAAAATTTCACTCTGAGTGGACAAAATATCGGTCGAATCCTCACAAAGACAGTCAAGTGGGAGGTTTCTTCCCTTGGCTATTACCGCAACCAGCGTTTTTCACAAGTTAAATGTAATGAACTCTAACTGAGCATTTTAAAAATTAACTTTACTAAAAATAGCTACACTGACATAATGACTTGCAGAACATCAGAGAGCGAAAGATTGCTAGATATTGGAAGTCAGCAGTATTCCTGGGAGAGCAGGATGTAACTCCTTCCATCTTAAATTAAAGCTGTCTTCTGTGAAGCAAGAGGAACTTCAGGAATCTTACCTAGGGTGGCAAAAACCGTGATGCAAGATAGCCCTGCTTAAATATGAAACTGAAATTTTTTTAATACTTGGCTATAATATGAAATGTAAAAAAAGTATAACATATAATTACAAGAAATATAAGATAAATAACAATAGTCTGATGAACCTGCCACACATTTAAAATACCTAAAGATTCTATATTTATATTTGCTAATAAATAAAAAGAAAAATGAACATTTAATTTAACAAAAGGTATTTGTGAAGGCAAACATGTGCGTTCAAAGAATGTGTGATAAATGGAATTATCAAAGAAAGATTCATTATCTTCTGGAACAATAAAATGTTTTCTTAGAAGAACAGCCAGTGTATGTACACTTTAAATGTATTTGATATTTCGAAAACAACAATAATTATCATTGGTGAGTTCACATTCATCTTTTAGTAACTCATTATATCTTAAAAAGATGGATAGGACTTTGTTCCAAAACAATTATTGTCAAAAATGATAGTGGGAGCTACACAAAATTTAATATATCATTTCTTTACAAAGAGCAATGTACATTTCCCAATTTTCATAGTACTTCAGAAAGCTTTGACTTATTTTAGACTTAATTACCTGAGTATTCTGATTGATTTTGTGCATTATAAAAGAGAGTATATTGTACTAAGTTTACTTGATATCCTGTAATTTTACAGCATAAAAGTAATTAATTTATCTATTAAATTTAGTTTAACGAGTAAATTCAACTGTATATGAGTATATGTACGAAGGATAAGGGTAAATCTTTACCATCCAAATTTTGAAAAATTACTGTGCTCTTGAAGTGAAGTTAATCGCTAGTAAATTGCTTAGAAAAATCAGGATGCTGCAATATTGGACTATTTCATACAAATTTCGAATGCTTTTACATATTTTTTTATCTTTTATAAATGTATCAATTGTCCTTCAAACTGATGTTAAAGTCTTGGCAATTGCCTAACATTTTTCTATATTAGCCAGCTAGGCTTTATTTCTTTTTGATTTTTTGGGATTGGGAATTTCTTTAGAGCTCCTATATTCAAGGGTTATGCTAATACCTTTTTCAGTTATGATATGACCTCTTAAGATATATTTAGAATATCATCGTTTACAAGATTGTTCTGTATAATTAAATATTTAAATTAACTTCTTTCAGTTTTTCACACACTCTTAAGTTGTTTTATGTGTTCAACGAGACTGTCTGAAAAAAACATGATTATGTCATTCATGTAGACAAGTACATTATTCATTTGTGAGAATATGATTTTCCATGCTCTTTGAAAAGTTGGTGGTGCATTGCTAAGTCCAAAAGATGAACTAAGAAATTTTCAACAACCATTTTCTGTGCTTAAGGTAGTTTTGTGGATTGAATTGGGGTCTATTTCAAGCTGATGAAAACCCCACAGGTGGTCAACACAACTTAAATATGTCGATCGTCCCATTTTTCCAAATAACTGAGTCCTCTATATTTGAGAGAGGAAACTAATTTGTATTATTTACAGTAATCTATAACTATGCATATATGATTTATTATCATTATTATGAAGTGGGATCTATTTTCTTGGTACTCACTGAGCAGCCAGACCTACTTTCCTCCTTTCAACACTACCGTCCAGGCTTAAAAGGGGTAGAGATAATTTATTTTAAGAGTAATAAGCTTTTCATAAGTTTAGAATCAATGGCAAAATACAAATTTTTTTATTCAGTATGACTATGGTGAAGAATTTCTCACTAGAGAAATATAAATTTAAGCTCACCATCAGGTCTAGCTTGAAATACCTTAATCTTTCAAGTTCTAAACAATCTAACCTCAGAGCCAACCCCTGAGAAGCCCTAAATACTTGATTTATTAACTACTGTAACCCACGTAGGGGCTTACTTATCTTTTAAGAAAAATATTAAAAACCTTCAGATTTCATAATTACCTTTTGAACTCTATAACTTTTTGCTACATTTAAAAATGGTGAATAAATCGCTAAATTGACCTTAAAGAAAAAAAAAAAAAGAAGAAAAATGTGCATAATATTTTATTGTGCATTGATTCCACAGTTACATTAACAATTATTTACAATGTCTAGAAGCAAATCATGCTTACTTAGTATTAAAACTATATCTTAAAACAATATTTCAATAAACTCTTTATTTTTTTTTTACAAAGAAAAACTTTTACAATTTGTACATAAGTTTATTTTTTAAATGGGACTAGAACCCATACGAATACAATACAATATAATTCGCAAGGTAAACTTGACTTATAAATTTCTAGATCTAATACGTTTAACGTATCAGATGTAGAATAACGATAGGTACCTACTAACTAATCACTAGGACAGTGATAACAGTAACTAATATATTGTGATGACTGACTTGAAAATCACAATTATGTCATAATTCAAAAACATACTCTGTATACAAAGAGCCATAAAATTACAGATTCCTTCTCCCTTTAAGTATCATACCAATTACTTTCTTTGGTAGATGCTTAATAATATCAATCTTATCTTACAAACAGGGAGTACTACCTAATGTTTAATTTTAGAATTACAATTTTAAAAAATTAAGAAATTTATAGAAACAAAAACAATAATATAATACTAAGAAAATCATCAAGTCTTCAATGGTATACAATTAATTAGTTACATAAAGAATGACTGGCAACAAAAAATATACATACTAGTTATTAATTAGTGAATTAAAAATAAGATGCAATAAACTGTCAATCATGAATCTTAAAATAAGTAATGTTAAAGTTTAAAAATAAGAGAGTTTAGTACTAAATTCATAATATTAAGAAAAAAAAAAAGTACAAAATTAAATTAGTCTATGGAGAGCAAACTATCTAGAACATGCTTGTAAATAAGTCAAATCAAAAGAGAAGCAGAAGGCACAGTACAAAAATATTTTATAGTAGACTTAAAAAACGATTAAAACATAAAATGTTTCTAAAATGGATTAAGGATATAATAAAATAAACACTGAAACATTAACTCAACAATATACAGCAAGTTTGAAACTATTATACCGCTAATAAAATTCTATAAAAATGAAACATTAAAAAAATAAATGTTGGCATATAACAAAGAGATAATTACGCTAATATGAAAGGAAGAAACAAAAAATCCTGACAATCACTAATCAAATTAAAAGGAAGTATATAAAACAAACACAAATTTCAGAAACAGATGGATTACTCTTGAAGTTGGTAGAACAGTGGCAAGAGAATTTCTTGAATCTAGCTCAAAGGGGCTTTCTCAAAATATATTGATAGTTTCAATTCTTTATGTACATGAACAACTTTATTAGTAAATAGACTTTAGATTCTAAAGTTTCCTAACCCTTTCATTAGAGATCAATGCTATATTATTCTTATTCTAGAATCATCAAGCAAATAAATTTCTTGAGGGGATGGTGCAGGTGTTCTGCCCACACGACTAGAGCAAGATAAAACCCTTTATTTTCTTGTCACCAATCAATCCTCAACAATAATCCTTTATGCTCACTTTGAATGTGGAATGTAAACCTTGATTTTAACCAATGGTTAGGGATGTTCTTCCCCCTGCTCTGGTTTTTGGACGAAAAACCAACAAAAAAAAAAACCTGAACAATCTCTTTATTTAAATGAAAGATATTTTATTTGATTCCCTTGCATTAATTATCTAAACAATCTCATTTTTGCAATAGAGTTTATAGTCAGCAAATGAGGAACTATCTATCGTTTGATAGTAGCCAGTCATACTTTTTAACACCTATATATTGGGGATAAATTACCTCTATGCGTTTCATACTTTAATTACCTCTATGTTATTCATACACCTTTGTCCCTCATCCTAATGATTGTTTGCAGAGCATGTAGTTGGCTATCATGACGCTATAGAAGAGGATGGACTTTCTTTAATTCTCCTTATCCATATAACTAACTAACAGCATTGAATTGAAGCCACTAATCTCTTAGGGTGAGAGATTCTTTTAATGTAAATAGAAATATACTTTAAAAAAAAAAGTGAGATAATTTTGATCTTAAAAAGGCTTCCATTGCACAGATATAACAGCTCACAAATTCCCCCAGGATTACTGCTTTGAGAAGTCTCTATGCTGTCCCCCACCCTCTCCCCGTGGTTGCCAAATACTCATTCCTAACAGAATAGCAACACAGACTATATCCAGTACTGTATCACTGGCACTAAAACCTTTAGGTAGATAGGCAAAAAAAAAAAAATAAACCTCTATGGCTGCAGAATTACATCGGCAAAGAACTTGATTTTACGCTTCACCTCCCTGTTGTAGCGAGTGCGGTATGCTGCTGATGAGTAGAGGTAAATCATGGGACTGCTGTCCGAAGACCTAGGAGTAGCCGTGGTAGTGGGTCCAGTCCTGGTGGCGATTTTCTTTAGGAAACGTTCTGATTTGAGACGTTCAATAGAGATGGCCTTCGGGCCTGAAGGCAGCTGAACGGAAAATGCCTTCTCCTCTCGAGAGATGACAGAGTAAGAAGGAATCGGTGACCCAAGAATGACAATGTGGCTGCAATGCCGAACATCTGGGTGGAAGATAAAGACTATATATACGTCCAAGACGGACGTACTGCTGAGATAAGATGCTGGACGGAGATCCTTCATGGTCTGGTGTAAAGGATCCAGTAACGTCTCAGAGTCGTCAGGGCGTCATGAGCTCTCAAAAGGTCATCCAGGCCTCGTCTTCCCGCTGCTGAAGAACTGCACCCATGTCGATATTAAAAGCGTCACAGACTATGACTAGCATACTAGCATGAGTCTTAAGATGTCCAATGACAGCAGCATTATTGATAGACTCCTTGCAGTCTTCAAATGCATTTATGCATTCTTCTGCCCATTGAAGGGGCATTTTACGGGCAACTGCCTTGATATTTGTTTAGTGGGGCATGCATTTCTGCTGCCTCAGATAAGCACTGAGTAGAATTTAAACATGCCCAGAAAGCTTGGAAGGGGGTAATTGACGATAGCCTCTCACTTTAGCCGTACGTGCGATATGAGATGTATCCAAAGAATTTCACTGTAGGTTGGTCGAAGGCCAAATTTATGGCTTGCCCATGATTCTGCAGTCGTTGCTGTACTTCCTCCAGAAATGCCCATTACGCCGGTCACAAAGTAACCTTCCTTTAAAGGAGATGGGGCGGATTTGTTACTGACCATGAAGAATTTTGTAATTGTAACTAAACGTGAAAAATCCGTTTAGTTAGACTGCTTAGCTTAACAAATTCTATTCAACTTAAAAAAGAATCACAAAAATATTTATCTTCAAATAAAATAACATAATAAAATTTAATAGCAAAATAAATAGATACAAAACTGGGATCACTAACAAATACGCTATTAATACCTCTATACTACAAATACTTTAGTGTAAAGCCGAAAAATTGTATGTGATAAAATAAATGTTTGTGGAAGTCTAGTGAAGTAGTAATNTTTTTTTTTTTTTTACAAAGTATTTAAACATAAGTTACTGAAGAAGGAAAAGGCAGAATCACATAATTAGAGCTACAGTGCACTCATCATCCGAAGACATCTCAGAGCTGTCACAAAAAACTAAAAGAAACAATTAAGTGTGGAAACATTCCTGATCTGTGGAAATATAGTTATAGTTTCTGTTAAAGAGTTTTTGGACAGCTCTGAGAGGCCTTCAGATATTGGGCAGAGTGTAGAGGCCAATGATATTTTTCTTATATACAGATAACAAATTTTCTTATAAATTAAATTTAATTGTCATATTCAATTTTGAAAGGTAAGCTTCCAACAGAATCTGTGTGAGAAAAATCAAAGCTGTCACTTAGAGGTACGGCAAGCTCTTCATCTTCTGCCTTAATGTGATGGAGGGGATCCCTAGGGAAGTAGCACCTCTCACTTGTATGTGGTGGTGTGAGAGGGGCACCAACACCAGGTGATTCCCTCCGAGGGGTAGTGGAGGCCCAGGTAGAAGGAGAAGTTGGAAGTACAGAAAACCAATGAGGAGGGGAGAGGCAACTAGCATGCCTCAAAACAGTAGGCCGATTTTGTATTGCAAGGCACTCCTGTTCAATGCTTGCTATCCTCAGCCATCTAAAACGAATGGTATGAATTAGTATCTGTTGTACATCTTTGAAAAGGCATGAAGAAGTAAGATTTATCAAAATAAAAAAAGATTAAATGTTAAAAATAACCCCCCAAAACAGTAACAGAATATATATATATATATATATATATATATATATATATATATATATAATATAATAAATATAAATACTTAGGCAGCATTAATTAAAATTTTTATTTCTCTCTTTCTTAATCTTTAATTAATCTGGTTCTGAGTACCAGAGGAGATATTTTTCTTTTAAAGGTCATAAAACCAGTTGTATCAAATTAAAATGATTATTAGATATTTAAAAAAGAAAAAAAAAAAAAGAAAAAAGTTAATGGTCATTTTTTGCAGATTTTATCAAGATAAAAACATTTTATTTTGCATCTTGGTAGGCTATTTATAAATAAATGAAACCATAAGGTTCATACTTTTAATAAAACTAACAATAACTGACATATGATGAAACTTTGTACATAAAGTAAATATAGAATGAATTACATATAGAATTACTATAGAAAGAGTTTTTTGGTAGACTATACGGATTTCCTTCAGCTACTAGACTATAAAATATAGGACACTCACATAATTATAGTTTTAACAAATATATTCTGGCAAAATAATGTAAAAAAATATTTTGATTTGCGAGTAATCGAAATATATAATCTTTTAAAACCTTAATTTAACACATTTATTTTAATTCACCAATGACAAAATTACTTGCAGTTCAGTAAATGCAATACTGTACACAAATAGGCCTAAAATTATTTCATTGCAATGTCATGACCAAAAATTTATACTCCTCAATACTACAAATAGTCAAGATCTTTAAACCAAACCACTATTTTAGACTGCAGAGATATCTTTGAGACTACTACTTTCCTAGGAGGTGGTTGGGAGGTATCATCCAACTTACACATTATTTTTAGTCTTTATCTTTTTCAGGAGCAGAGCAGGCATCCATACTCATTGAAACCTATCCATATATATTGAGTAAGTATTTCTATATATTTATAGACATAAAATACATAAAAGTGTTTTTAAATTTTTCCTTCCTTTTCAATTACATTATCTAATCCATTATATATATATATTGGATTAGATAATGTAATTAAAAAGGAAGGAAAAATGTAATAACACCATTATTATGAGTTCATATACATGCTTAAGCCCCATACTTTTTTATGATTGTCTTAAAGTGATAAACATTGGTATTTGATAGATTGGTTATAACCCTACTAATCTCCCATAAACAGAAGTAAATAGTAATTACCTCTTCTTGGGAAGCTCTCGTTTTCGGGGAGAGTCAGGGGAGGTGAAAAGTGATTTCCGTGATGTATGGCTGGGGGTCCTGTTTTCTCGATCAAGATTAGTCATATCACTTAGAGAAGGTGATCGATCACGATGAGGCGACTCAGTTCTTTTCTTTTGATCTGACCTAGCTTCCCGCCTCTCAGCACGATATCTGTACACATTAAGTAGAAATTAATAGATTAGAATGAAATTTAATTGTGTCAATTATATTGTACTAATATATTGCAAATGTCTGTAATAATTTAATATTACTACTGAAAAAAAGCAAAGGCAATAACCTTATTTTATTTAATATTATAAAAATAATAACTAATTTTAAAGAATAAAATGTAAGAGCTCACAGTGTTTTGCTATTACGTAAAAGATAATTGACTAATGAAAAATTGAATAAAACATTTTTATCCTTGATAATGGCTAATTTGCTTTAAGTATACAACTGCCTGAATTATAAGCTAAAAGCCACTAAACATAAAAAAAAACTTAAGGTTGTCTGAAACCAAAGGTTGAAATCAAGTTGCCTAATATTAATGAAAACTATGGTTGATATGGCATGAACTTTTTTTTTTTTTAATTATATTATAAAATCACATTTAAACATTTTAGCCTTTTCCTGAAGGTGGGGGCTTTCAATAATCTTAAATTTCATTTAAACATCAAGGATATAATATATATCTAAAATCAGTTTATTTGTTTTTAGATTAGATTTTTTTTCAATTAATCTAAACATCCTGCCTCACGACAAGTTTTTATTTAAAGATAAAAACTGGCCCAGAGCAGAATTTGAACCTGCAGTGCATTATGTTAGTAACTATAGCTTCCTTGCGGGATATTTGTCAAAATTATGAAAAGTACCTTATATAGAAAATGTATAAGAAAAGTATATTATATACAGATTTATAGGAAAATTAAAACTTTAAGATGGCAACTAAAATTTTCAATTCATCTTAAGATATTAGGAGAAATACAAGCTATTTGATAATAAATAAACATGACAGCTTTCTCAAATATTTTATTCCTATTAAAGTAAACCCAATATAATAAAAAATATTTGCAAATAGTTTCATGTAAAAAAAAAAAAATCCATACACACACAAAGACCAAGAGAACATTTAGTAGAGTAAACAATTCATCTTGAAATGATAGTTTACAAAGTAGATTAGAAAAGTCTGTCATGCTGGAACTGGGTCAACTAAGCAAATTTCCCATGTTTCTTGAAAAAGATGGGCATAAACAACTAAGAGTAAATGACTTATTTGACCTAACTAGTTGAGGAGAGCAAGCATAAAAGATGAGATCACTTAGCAAGTTTTAGACTGTTCTGGGCTAGACCAATAGGAAGAGAGAAGGGGATCAACTGTTGTAGTCAAATTAGCAAACAAATATCTTACTTAATAAGATTTTTTTTTCTTGTGAAAGATGAATGTAAAATTTTTTGTAGAAGATGAATATTAATAAATTATGCTGGAAAAATTAGTCATGGTTTCGGCCAGGATCAGACCTGCAAAACTCCGTTCTCCCTCACTTCACCCAAGACATCATCTTCATGAGGAAATATGTTGATCTTGACTTTTCCTCAATCCGGAAAAAATTCCACTTATCTTAGAATCGTTCATTTCCTACCATCCCTGCCTAAAATTCACTACCAAATGAAAATTTGATAGTCGTCTCCCTTTTCTTGATATACTCATCAGACAACCCGATGGTCAGATTTCAACTGACTAATATACCAAACTCACCTATTCTGGTCGCCTTCTGCACTTCCATTCCCTGAACCAAATTATCAACATTGCCAGAAACTAGGTACAGTCATCCTTCCCTCTATCTGACCCTCCTTTTCCCCATACTTATACATGCATTACTAAAATCCTTTCACAATATGATTTTCCCTCTCTCCTAATTAACAACCTAATATCTAAATTTTTCAACGTCCACGGCAATCACGTCTCTTCTTTGTATTCTTTCCCCTCACCTACTCCTACACCTCTTTATTGCTCTTTACCCTAAATTCCTTTCCTTACAGATCAAATAAAATAAACACCTCAAGTCCAACCTGCAGAACCTCCAGTTAGGCTTCCACGCCAATATAAATTACAAAAATTTTACACTTCTCTGAAAGATTGTAAACCTATTTACCAGCAATCCAATGTTATATAACTAATTCCATGCTAAAATAAAAATAGTTTTGCTTCATATATTGGCCAAACAAAGAACCATCTTGTCCTGACCTCTGAGCCTTACCTTAAGAAAAGTTTGATTTCAGAATGTGTGAACATCAATCTCAATCATATTGCTATGTTGATAAGAAGGACAAAGATAACATCTCCTCAGCTTATTGCAATATTTTCCGTATAATTCAATGGAAAAATTCAGGCAAATAATCCCCTGCGTCTGCCTTTCTAACTTTCCTTTTAAAGCATTAACCCAACCATTATTACCTACCTTTAAAATTTGTCGACTAACCCCCTCGTCACCCGTTGTCTCTCATTGTTCTGCAGTGACCATAAACCTCCCTCAGGGATCTCTCCATACATCATAATCGGTACATATAAAGTTGATTTATTTTTTCATATTTGTATTGTTAAAACTTTTTAGTTTAATCTATAAATATTTTTTCGACACATAACATTACATATCTCTAATGGAGTTTTTTTTTTAACCGTAGATATTATTATTAGATTTTTTTTGTTGGCGTTTTTGGTCAAGGTAAATAAAAAAAAAGGAAGTCATTTGTATTTTTTTAAAATCTACCTTCACTGACCCCCACCCCCCCCCAAAAAAAACATCTAATAATTACATATCTCTGTTTGTTCATTCCAATCTATAATTCTATAAGTATAATAGTGTGTATTGTATTTAAGCCCTGATAGTTAAATCGATAAATAATAATATAATTAGCCAATAATTTTGGAGTTTGAAGGGCCAACCAACCTCCAACTATGTCAAATTTGAAAATCTGACAAAAGTTTTCCACCTATTGTTTTCTATTTACTTTTTTGGAACATTCTTAATAAGATATAACAAATAAAAATTTCGTCTCTTCTATACTCTCTTCTCCTCCTATGATTTATCCAACAACCCAATTAAGCTTTAATTCTTTTTTGAAATAGAAAGCCTAAACATTGAATTTAGTGATTCCTTTTAGAAAACAAGGAACTACACATCAGTAGGAATATTTAGGAATTAAATTATATAATACATAATAAGTATTTTTCACCTCTCCCCTGAACGATTTTAGCTATTAATTGTTTTTCAAATTGCTTGAAAAAATAAATCTTTTTTTTTTTTTTTTCTAAAGTCATATAATATGCTTAAATATTATATGCATATTATATCATACACTCGACTCCTGATGAGACATCTAATTATGATAATTCACCTATGTAATACAGTAATTTTTGAAATCATTAGAGCATTTAAAAGAATAAAATGGGCGCTATTACCCCTATTAATTACTCAATCTAGTTATTGAATTTTTAAAAATGTATTAATTAGTCGATTAATGAAAGAAAAGAAAACAAAGCCAATAAAGCAGTTCATTTAGATTTCAAATTTAAAAGACTTTATTATTAAATACACTTTATTTATTATGCAATTAGGAATTAAATTTAGAGTTTAAAAAAACATGTACTGTGTATATTTTACAAATATTCAAGGCACTGTGACAAATTAAACATAACATATCAGCTTTAAACATAAATTATAAATAAATGCAATTAAAGTAAAATGAAAATTCACTGATAAATCAGAAACTAACAGATAACTTCATATTAGTGACTGCAAAATTTGTGGTGATAGCCCAATTTTATCAATCACATATTGTGGCATGCAATATGTAGGATTTATTTTGGCTAATTCTGGTTCATCAAACAGGGAGAGTGCAGCCAGACCAAAGTGAGTATGAAAAGGGTCAGGAACATCTCCTGGTCTGTCACTGAATCCTCCTTCTGAATCTTGACTAGCAAGAATATATCTTTTCAATTGCTGCTTGTCTATCCAATGGAGTCTCCCGAGCATTGTAAGAGAAGATAAGACCCACCAAGAATAACAGACATCAGGTAATTTCTCCGGCCTGCCATTAAGTCCACCAGAAGGAAGCTGCCTTTCACATAGCCACCAACCCAGAAGATCAGGATCAATTCGAGATAATTTATTTGTTATAGAAAGCACACCAACACAACAGTAAGTAAGTCCAGCATGACTCTCTGAATTAGGTTGAGAGCCAAATCCTCCATCAAAATTTTGACAGCTCAAAATGAAGTCGACTGCCTTTTCAGTGTCAATATAATCCAGGTGCCCCAAAAGAGAAAGGCATGCTACTGCACAGAGACTAAACCTGGTATCTACTTCCCCCCACTTGTCACCCATAAAACTTCCATCTTCTTTCTGCAGACTTGCTACATAATTAACTATCTTGTCAACGGGTAATTCATCCACAGAATCTAGGATACAGGCTATTTGAACTGCACTAAGTGTATACAATAAATGTGGATCATGACCAATACAGGCTGATATTCCTCCAGTTTTCTCATCAATACATTCCAGTATGAAATCCATGAATTGTCTTTTATCTACTTCATCAAGTTTCTTTGTGGTAGCCAGTGTACAAAGAATCCAATACATTCCTGACATTCGAAGATATTCAGTAGTACAAAACTCATATTCATCTTTATTGGAACCATAAGCCAAAACAAATTTAATGTGATTAGAAAGTAGCAGTTCATTAGGCATTTTATCATTTAAAACAACATCTTTAATCAAGCCAGCCATCTTCACAATCCGGAAAACTAAAGCATTTGCACCACTGATTTCAAATATAAATATTACTATAAAAACGAATCGTTTGTTTAGCTTGAACTTCCTGCATAAAAAGTAAATTTATAGTTCTCAAATATGTATCACAGAAAAATTAAGGCAAGGTCAGACTCATAAGCAGCCATATTTGAAACCTTCCCGACCCGGGAAAACACGCCATCGAGGTCAAACAATGGAATAAAATGGCGGGAACAATCATAAATAACGTCCATATTGGGTATTTAAAAGTACATTTAAATTTAAAACCTCTACCGGACGGAGGAAAAACATCCAATAAATTTATTTACACTCATTTCTAATCAATTAACTACGTAATTTGAGAGAAATGGGACTAAACAATAGATTACACTTTCTCAGTAGACAAAATTATAAATATAGGAGAATCTAGATAAAAATAAATCAATCCACTCACTTCAGAAGCCATTGCTTCACTTCTTCACTTTGATTAGATTCAGTTGAATCCAAAAGAGCGAAGTCATCAGATCGAATTAAAGGTGCACTGGGATGAGCAGCACAATGCCGGTTGGCATGTGTGAACCTGCTATTGCACCTAAAATAAAATGCAAATGTAAGTATATTTTTGAAGAGTCGCAAGGTGAATATACTAACGTTCTAATTAAATTTTATGCTCAACTAAGATTAAACATAACTAGAGCGCTAACAATATTAATCAATAATAATATATATTTTAAATTACCCTTCTATTGAACATAAAAATGGCCTCTCCCCAGTATGCAACCTCTGATGTGTTTTAAGCTGACCACTTTGTTTAAATTTTCTTGAACAACCAGGGTAATCACAGCAATATGGTCGTTCACCTAATAAAATAAATTATAAAAATGACTAGACAAAAAATGGCTTGATTTAAATCACAGCAAAAAAATAATGAAAAAATTACAAATGGTTTTAAAAATGAAACAGATCTCATTAAAGGTAATAATGAAACAAAATTTAGTTAACTCAATAACCTTGAAAGCTGACATCCATGAAAAGAAAAATTTGATTTAAAATGTTTGTCATCAACAATATTGTGGTGAAAATAATGATTAATATATACAGGTTGTTCATTTAAATACAAGAATTAACTATTATTTATATCAAATAAATTACCTGTGTGAACTCTCCTGTGGGCCTGGAGTGATTTATCTCTAGGAAACACTCTCGAACAAATGTCACACCTAATCCCATTTTTTGACACAGAACCTTCCATAATAAGATTTGAAATCATAGCTGCTTTAGGTCTCCCACGACGGCTTTCTGATTTATTTTCAACTGGAGTAACAGGATACATTTTGTCACTGGGCTCTATTTGGGGACTTAACATAAAATCTAAACATCCTTCGAAACCCACTCCTTCCATTTCTACCATGACGAACGCAAATTTAAAAAGTAAAAAAGGTAATTAAAAATACATATTACGATTAAAACCCCGGGGATAAACTTTAAACGCGGCCCAACCTAACTCAACGCATTACAAATTACAGCAATGTGAGAAAGCCCGCCAAAATGAACTGCACGCGGGTATTAAACAGTGTTGTAATATTTACATTTTTTTCTGGAAAAAATTGTATTTTTTATGTATTGAATAAGAATTATAAAGAAACAACTTATGGTTTGATAGTAATTTAATTTTTAAAAAACCCTGATATAATTATCTTAATGAATTGGAATCTCCCATAAACAATGAATAATTTATGAAAGAAAAACAATATTTGGTTTGTGTTAAAGATAGAAGTAAGAGTAACGAGATAAGTATTATATGTGACATTTAATTGAGTAAAAAAAATTAAGTAATAGAAGATATTTGGGAGGGGGGGGGGCAATGTTTCTTCATAGAAATGGAGGCGTAGTATTCTAGAAGACCGAGTCAGGTTATCATTCAGCCATAATGGCTTCCCTGTTGTTTTTAAAAATATTTTGCAGTCGATCCTGTATTTTTATTTTTCTAGTAATATGAATTCGTAAAAATCATGATGGTAAAACCCCGAAACAATCGAAACATAACCTTATGTGAGGCTACCCTACTGTGTAGACCTCACCTGGTGACCTCATACTTGTTCACTTTACTCAATGCTGAGTTGAAACTACCTATAAAAATACATTGTGGAGTGCCTGGGTGGCCCATGGGATCCTTTCGGTTCTCGCAATCCTGGCACTGCGTGTTCAAATTCCGCCTTAGGTAGGCTTTTATGGATCAATAAAGCTTGTCCCGAAATATACCAATGAAAAGTTATTACCCTTTAATTAAAAAATGATTTGCGAGAAAAATAAAATATATAATTCATATATGTAAACAACTATAATGTCTTCACCATTTATTTCTTGGTTGTTCTACGGGATTCAAAATGGCCACCAATAGAGAAACTGATGATTTTCAGAGGGTATGGAAATTTAGAGATCCAATGTTTTGGAAATCAAATATATATATATATAACATATGAGCTAGATTAACTTCATTGATTGGTAACAAGGTTCTGCCTGGAATCTTCCTAAACATCTTCAGAAATATTCCTTAAATGCTCCAACACTTTCAGCTATCAAGAAATAAAGTTCTGAACTCATTTTCTGAGTAATGTTATTGGTTCCAAGAAAGTTAGTTCTGCGATTAAATCTAGCTTGAAACTGGTTCTTGAGAACCTAAGGCCATTTGAGAATTAAAGGAAATATAAATGTAAAGTAGAGTTAATAATTTATACTATATTTTGAAATAAAATAAACTGGTAATATATTTTAAAATAACATTAGAAGAGCATTCTTGTCTTGAACTGATTTTCTATTAGCTTTATCAGGCAAACTATAAAAATTATCTTAATAAAATGTGTTTTTTGCTCAGTTTCTGTTAATTATTTTAAATAAAAGTTTTAAGTAACTAACACACTTATTGTACTGAGTTGGTTATATACTTCCCCAAAAGAAACTAGCTTATCTTCTACTAGTTCTGATTAACTGTGTATCATATTTTATTCTGTTCCCTTGCACTAAAAATTATTAAAATTTATGTGGGATTAAATACCACACAAAAAAAAAAATTATAAAATTATTGTATATCATAAGGAGAGACTAATAAATGGATATGTATGTATATGTGTGTATATAT
>KZ807864.1:97746-112310 GCA_000696205.2 Oncopeltus fasciatus | reverse complement strand
AGGGAAGTCTTTTGATTCTTTAAAAAGTAATTTATGAGGGAATTTAGTGGTTGCTCTCAGATAGAAGTTTTGATAATTTTTTCAATAATAATAATACCTATAATATAGAATATAATAATAATATTGTTAGGCAATAATACCTAGATATAAAAAAAAATTATAGCCTCGAGATATATATATATAAATACTAAATAAGTAAATACATTTTACATTTATTGGTGTTAATGCTTGGATAAAATATCGAAACAATAATTTAAAAAATTTTTTTTATGAGAACAACCTCGAAAGTTTAATACTCTCGAAAAACGCTGCTATATATTAAGCACATTTATGTCAAGAAATTTGACATGAAATTTTTAATGCAGCTTGTTTTTATTTACGTTTTAAAGTTAAATAACAATCATTACTGGGTTAATAAATAATGGGGCATGGGATAAATAGTTTAACTCTCTGCACTTCGCTTGCATTGTACTTGGAACACTAATCTTCATTTAGTGTTCACTCTTAGGCTATATCAAAAACTGTAGTTTTAAGAATATTATAAATAAAATCTAGGAATTATTTAAGAAGTAATTGTGTGTCAAGAGTTTTGCATAATCATTAGAAAAGTCATGCTTTTTTTAAATCCAACATTACCAATCCTGACTACCCATCAAATCACCCGAATAGGAAATGGCCACGTGACCTCCAAGTTGTTAGCTCTTTATACAAATTGGTATGAAATTATTTGTGAATATTGTACATATTTCATTGAAATTCAGAAGTAATGCTGACACTGCCAGTTTCTCCATCATGCGAGAACATTTTGTAATGTTTCTATTTATTTAGTAATTTTTATTATGGCTGTTATTATTACTTTTATCTAAATGTTTATTCATGTATTATTATTATTTTCCTTATTTTTATAAATTATGTTATTGAATTATTTAACTTCAATGTACATTTTTCCTAATATTAATTATAATTGTACATATGTATTATATCTTTTGAGAGAACATTGCAAGATGCACACTGTGCAGGATGTAATTCTTCAATAAAGTGTTAAAAAACAAATGGAGGACTTGAGTGTTCGGTTAGTATGCATCTTTGATTGGTTTGCTTCGTTAGTTGTGGCAAGCTTCATTTCATTATAATCAATCTGTGAGAAATGCCTTAGAAGTTCAATATTACTTTGCGAAATTAATTTTCTCTTATGTATTTTGCTCATTTACTTTGTTGCAGATGAAGAAGCTCCTCTTTGGGCAATAAACGACTGGGCTTTGAACTTTAAAGTACACTATGAATTACCTATTAACTGGCGAAAGAAGGCTTCCATCAACTTCTTATTGTCCCCCAGCCCAGCTGAAGTGACAATATTCTCATGTGACGAACGTACGATGGCTACAGGGCACGCTGATGGAAGTGTTTCTGTTCTGGATGTATACAGAATACCACAACTCCGAAGTTCTTTCGAATGCCTTCTTCCAGGAGAGCCGGTACTGGCTTTACAGGTGAGCGGAAGACATCTGGTGGTCTTGCAGAGCAAGCTGCTTCAGATATACCACCTACTGGACGATGACAGTTACAGGCTTGTCGATGCTAAGTCCTTTGAGATGGGCTTCGCTATGGTTGAAGTCTTACAAAAGTACTCTGGCAATACTTTTGCTAAGTGGTACAAAGAACAAATGAGTCGTACTAGATACACTAAAGAAAAGCTAGCCAACCTCATAAGTTTCCAAATCGTGGACGGAGTTGTGTTTGTAGCCGTGAGGGACTATCAGATGATATACGGTTGGTCCGTGAATAGTGGGAAACGTGAGAAAACTATTCACATCCCCAGTCGAACATGCAAATTAAGAGATATGACTATCCACGATGGTTTTATGTATATTATATTCGCTTCACGAAATATCCGTCACATTACGAGTTATGATATTACTGGCGAGAGATTTATTTACGAATTAACCACCCCTGAGTGCAAAACCCAGAGGCTGAAAGTTGGACAATATCTGGTAGGCGTGGCTATCTCTGGCCCAGGATTGACGTCTCCCGGCTTGATCAAAATCTGGGACAAGACGAATGGAAAAGAGATTTCATCACGCCAAACAGGCTTAATCTCTTTCAAAACTGTGGTTGATATCTATGACCTGATTGCGTACAGCGACGGAACAACAGTTAACATATGGGATCCTAGGAATGATACCTTAATAAAGAGTTTATCTTTCGGCAATATGGTCTCTTTTTTGTTACCTTGTCCTTTTTGTTTCCTCCTTGTCGTTGGAATAGGTTCTTCCTGGGTGTGGGATTGGAATTCAGGAAGTAAAGTGTTTAGAGTTTTTCCCCAGGCCGTAAAAAGTGGAGACTACAGAGGACTCATTTATGTAGACCTCACAATGTTAATGTTTAAAATTGACTTAACTGTCGTCGAAATGATTGCTTTTTGCTAATAATTCGATTAAGAATGTATAATTATCAACCAGCAAGGGAAGTGAGACATTTCTCCAAGTCTAAATCCTGTATCCTAGCTCCCAAAAATCTAAGGTATCTTATTCTTTTATTTGGTGCCATCTTTTGAGAATACTCTTAAAAAGACTTTTAAGTAAATTTAGAAAGTCTTTTTACCAATTGTAAGGGAATTACTTCTTTGAGATTCTTTAATTTTGATAGACTAAACTGTTTATTGGGGATTCCCAATAAATTGACGAAATCATAAAAAAAAAATACATGGCGGCTTGCGGATCTCAGAATTTCAATTTCTTGGAGTTCTTCATAGAACTTAATTATTCAATAGGCAAACGGAGGCGAATCAATGAAATTGAATTTTAATAATAATTTAAGATCAAGTGGTAAAAAATACATATGTCTTGTAGTTGTATTTCATTATTATTTTTGTATATATTTATTTATTGAGTTTTCTACTGTTTGAAAATCGTTAAACACTTAGATATGTATCAGTCTAACTTGTGTACATATCTGCAACGGGTATATTGTTAAGAACGGAAGTTTTAATTCTTCCCAGGAACTATTTGGACTTAAAGTTAATGATTATTATCGATAATTATGGTCCTCGAATATTCCCGTTGCTTAATTTTACGAGGATCCAGAAAACGTCGTTTATTTTTAATGCATCAATTGCTATTGAGGACTGCTATTGCTATTGAGGGACTGCTATTGACTGCTATTGCTATTCCTATTGCTATTGAGGACTGCTATTGCTATTGAGGGACTGCTATTGCTATTGCTATTGCTATTGAGGGACTGCTATTGCTATTGAGCCATTGATATTGGAAATATCCTCAGAGTTTATTGCTGGAGACAGGTAAACGTGAAAACCTGTGAGTAGAAAGAGTTACACCAGTTACAGGCTGGTATTAAATGAAGAATGAGAAAAATGTGACAGATCAACAGAAATTGCCACACATTCTAGAATGAACTTCATAAGGATTTAGTCCCATTATTGAACAAAAACCAATAAAATGAAGTGCAGGTTAGTAATGTCAACCATTACATTGATAGGCCCATGAAAAGTAAATTATCTCCGAATTATAACAAAAATAAGTATAATTCAAGCTTAAATCTTCAAAAATATTTATTTTTAAAACTTGCTTAGTTTAAAAATTATTGTAATTAAAACTTTATACAAGTTTATTAACCTTATTCTGTAAGCATGAGGCAAAGGATCTAATCGAATTTTCATATAGAATAATTAGAAGTTAATTCTTAATATTAAGGGGCTAGAGATATCTAAACTTTCTACAGCCGGAGATACATACGATGGAGATAGAGATTGTAATACTGATTTGTCTTTGGGTAAAGAATTAACTAAATATGTTATTAATAATGGCTTAGAACAAATAATTTTTAGACAATCCCAAGAAGCATATATTGTCTATGTAAAAATACGCGGGAGCATTACAATACTGAAAAAAATGCAGTAAGTTCCAGAGAACTTTTGGTCACAACCAGCTTGCAGACATCCTGATATAAGAATGCAGACATAAGTCTTTAATTAAATAGAATTAAGAAAGTTTGCTCCTGATTAAAGATATCCAAAGAATCGGTGGAGCAGTTTTGTATTTGTCTACCGGAAATGGAAAGTAGACATTAATTAAGTGTGGTGCAAATGATGGAGGCCCTAGAGAATTGTAAAACTTGCCCACAATACATCTACTGCAGTTGGGATGTTGCCATAAGTGTATGAAATTAATTCAGATTAGCATTAATGATGGAAATCCTAGATCATTATGCGACTTGCTCAGAATAAGTGTACTGCACATGGAATGTAAACATGAGAATGTAG
Organism: Oncopeltus fasciatus; assembly: GCA_000696205.2. Lineage (NCBI taxonomy): Eukaryota > Metazoa > Arthropoda > Insecta > Hemiptera > Lygaeidae > Oncopeltus > Oncopeltus fasciatus. Next base: position 108,031 of record KZ807864.1, on the reverse strand, counting down.
AATTAACAAAGTATACTGCGTATGATGGAGATCCTAGAAAATTGTGCGACTTTCTCAGAATAAGTGTACTACACATGGAATGTAAACATGAGAATGTAGAATTAACAAAGTATACTGCATATGATGGAGATCCTAGAAAATTGTGCGACTTTCTCAGAATAAGTGTACTACACATGGAATGTAAACATGAGAATGTAGAATTAACAAAGTATACTGCATATGATGGAGATCCTAGAAAATTGTGCGACTTTCTCAGAATAAGTGTACTACACATGGAATGTAAACATGAGAATGTAGAATTAACAAAGTANCAATTTTTGAACCAGAATTTTTTATTTACGAAGAAAATAACGTTTAAGTGATACCTAAAAATAGAAAAAAAACTTTCAAATTTTCTTAAGTATTTTTAAAATTTTAATAGTGGCCAATTTTAATGAGAGTACTATATTGTGCGTCAATAAAACTTTGGCAAGTTATGGGAGTAGTTTGAAACAGCATAACTAATTCAAAATAGCTTTACAATAAATAATAACACATGTTTACTATTAATTAAGTAGAAAGATTCAAGATCATGATACTAACATAAATCCCACACATACCAACAGAGACACCTAACACTGGTAAGTGAGCATTTTTGATTCCTAGCATTACTAATACTTTTGAACTTAACTACAACTAAAACTGTATAATTAATGGCAAATTATTTTTTAGACAACATACTAGACAATAACAAGATAATTATGGCTCAGTGTCCATTAGAACTACCGCAGTGCAAAAGAAAACTGATGACTTCGGATGAACCATTCAAGAAGAAACAGTGTCCCCTCAATGTGAAAGCGCAATGCTGTTTAGTGCCCCCTGCTTGCCCCTTGTTACCCCAACAAGGTAGTGCCTGTGGCTTGTCTTTGCTGGCTGGTAAAGGAGAAGCTCTTGACGTGACACAATGTCCGGCAAAAAGTCCCTGCTTGTTAGCTCCTGCCGGCTGCCCGCTTTCACTTGACACGCCTAACGTCCAGCCGGAAAGAGATGAGCGCCGATTCCCCGACAACATGCCTCGATGCGGGAATTGAGTGAGATATCTGGCTGTCCTTGTGGTGCAACGGTCAGCATACCAGGCCCGGATAGCAGGAGATCCAGGTTCGAGTCCTGGCGAGGACGGATATATTTTTTTATTCTGTTCCCTCTCATGAATTATTTATACCCATAATATTGTGTTGCGTAAAACTATAGTTACAAGTGGTTGAGCTACAACTGGTTATCCATAAAAAACCGAAAATAGACAATCATATTTAAAAAACGATTATAAATCGATTATACGAGTTTATTACGGGTTCGGTTTGAGAATTTAGCTAGCATTGAATCGGATATTCAATTTACATTGCTTATCAGTCATCATCAGTCTTGCGTACATCACATAATTTATATTTCAAATACGATGAATTTTATGAACCAATTTATGAAAATTACTATAAGCTGCACTAATAAAAGAAACTTTCCATACTTAAATGACAATCCATGTTTTATATAATAATGAAATGTTGAAAATAGGTTTCCTTAAGCTATGGAAAAATAAAATATTTTTTATTATTTTTATAATTCCAAGCAGTAGATATTACGTTGATAAAAGATAAAATTAATTTTTACTGCTATAGTAGATTAGTCATTCTGCTATAAGTAAAGTAGCTTCACGTCGAAAATTTGGTTTGTTTAAAGAATATCTGCCTTCAAAATTCTAGCAGTTTTTTGCTAATCTATCACCATAATCCAAGTTAGTTAGATTTCCGTTCTAATTAATATTTACGACGATCTATGAAAAGGAAAGAGATTAACCTCCATCTCAAGGTTAATGCATAATTTTTAAATAAATAAATACACAAAAATTTCTTTTTTCTAACACTTCTCTCTCCTTTCGCATTCACATCCTTAAAGGATTATCACTAGGATCTGAGTAAATTGAGTTTACTTTGAATGCTTCATGAAAGACTGGCATAAATGAGAGTTTATATCTGATACGATCTTATCTGTCTAATACGGCACTGATGAGGTCTATACCATTCTTCAAATAAAGACGAGATCATCTCAATCCTTCTAGTTTTATTATAATATTTATAATACTTTGTGTTTCCTTTCTGTAAAAATATTACAGAATATATAAAGAAAAGTCATATTTTTCATATTATCTTCTATATTTTATGTAATATCTAAAATAACGAGAACTTAATAAAGATTTTAAATTTTGGTATTCGTCTAAATTCCGTCTTCCTTATACAATATCAACACTTAATGAAATAACCATGAAATAACCACAATAGCTTGTGGAAAATAATGTCAAAAACAAATTTTGGTTTTTTAATTTTGAAAAAATGGCCGCTTAACTATTTTGGTAAATTTGTTAAATAAACTCGGTTTCATACGTTATTGTAAAATTACACAGAACATTAAACGTTAGATGATACATTTTACAATACAATAAATTAATATTATTTTCAGAAGACAAATTAAAATTGGTACTTTTTGACTTTTTCTATTTGACTCGAGGAAGATGGGATTCCTTAGACCTGGAGTGGAAAGTCCAAAGTTGCTAGGATACTTGGAAAAAAGATTAATGTTGTCCTTCATCTACGGCAGGAATTCCCCCCCAACTGGACCATATTCTAAATGGTATTGGTTGACCCGATCCTGTAAATTTTCTTCAGCAGTGGTATACCATAGATTTAGTTCTCGGGGGATTTGCAGAGTGTCATAAAAGACTTGTAAGTTTATATAATAGTAAGCCATGAACAAGAAATGGTGATTTACGTGAAGGAATAATCATCTAGAATTGTTGAGAAAATCGATGAATAGAGCAAGAAGTTATATAAGAGATTTAACAATAAGTCATTTTGTTTTTAATAAAAACATCTCAAATTCATTTGACTCTTCCTTATTTTCACCTTATATTCTTTGTGTTTAATTTTTTTTTTCTATTTAGGAAAAAAAAATCAAGGAGGAATGTGTGCGTGTGTTTTATGTATGTATGTATGTATATATATATATATATTATATATATATATATATATACATAATGTTATATTAAGCTCTAGCGTCCGCAATCAATAATATAATTAAGCCAAATTAGGTATTTAAGATTTTTTCGCAAACTGTTGAAAAATGTCATTAATGGACTGAAATCGAAGGAGGGGGTTTGGCGGAAGACCATAATTTAAAAATAACAGTTACTTTATAGTTAAACAAATTTTTGAAGAACGAAGTAAATTTGAATAAATAAGACAGAATTTTTTATTTATGAAGAAAATAACGTTTAAGTGATACCTAAAAATAGAAAAAAAACTTTCAAATTTTCTTAAGTATTTTTAAAATTTTAATAGTGGCCAATTTTAATGAGAGTACTATATTGTGCGTCAATAAAACTTTGGCAAGTTATGGGAGTAGTTTGAAACAGCATAACTAATTCAAAATAGCTTTACAATAAATAATAACACATGTTTACTATTAATTAAGTAGAAAGATTCAAGATCATGATACTAACATAAATCCCACACATACCAACAGAGACACCTAACACTGGTAAGTGAGCATTTTTGATTCCTAGCATTACTAATACTTTTGAACTTAACTACAACTAAAACTGTATAAATAATGGCAAATTATTTTTTAGACAACATACTAGACCGTACAGCCTTCGAAATATCTGTCTACATAACAAGACAATGATGGCTCAGTGTCCATTAGAACTACCGCAGTGCAAAAGAAAACTGATGACTTCGGATGAACCATTCAAGAAGAAACAGTGTCCCCTCAATGTGAAAGCGCAATGCTGTTTAGTGCCCCCTGCTTGCCCCTTGTTACCCCAACAAGGTAGTGCTTGTGGCTTGTCTTTGCTGGCTGGTAAAGGAGAAGCTCTTGACGTGACACAATGTCCGGCAAAAAGTCCCTGCTTGTTAGCTCCTGCCGGCTGCCCGCTTTCACTTGACACGCCTAACGTCCAGCCGGAAAGAGATGAGCGCCGATTCCCCGACAACATGCCTCGATGCGCGTTAGAAGATTGTGTCACAAGAAAAAAGAAGTTAGAATCTTCTGAAGATGTGAATTTAAATAAATTAATTTCAGAAACACCAAAAACAAATAATATTAAAAGACTTCACGCAAACGGGAAAAAGTGTCCTATAAATTCAAATGCTAGGCCTCTACCTTGTGCAGAATGTATTCTTAGTGACATATCATCAAATGCTTCTGGTGATGCCGGAAATAGGAAGATATGTCCATTTCTTAGAATTGCTGAAATGTGTGGACCACTTTGCAAATGTGTAGAAGTTCCAGATATTGATAGTGGTCCAAGGTGCCCTTTCCTACCAAAACCTTGCCCCTGCTGTACCACTCCACGTTGCCCACTTACAAAAGAGCCAGATTGCCCATTGAAACCCAAACCTTTATGTTTGGCAATGTCTCCCCCTTGTTACTGTGGAAAAAATTGTCTTGGTGAGACGGTTCAGGAAGTATCGTGTCCCTCGACTCCATCGAATCCCCCAAGATGTCTTTGCGGTGGTTGTCCATTAGGTCCACCATGTCCATTAAAGGCTCCAAAATGTGTATGTGGTACGTGTCCACTGTTGTACCCTTGTTGTCCTCCAAAACCCTGCAAATGCATATGTGGGATGTGTCCGATAGGCAAAATTCTTTGCACGGTCGCTCAGAAATGCGTCTCACCTCCTTCATGCCCATTGAGTCCACCCTCTTGTCCTTTGAACCCTCCATCGTGTTCATTGAGCTCACCTTCCTGTCCTTTTAACCCACCCACTTGCCCCTTAAACCCGCCTTCCTGTCCTCTTAATCCCCCACCATGTCCACTTAAAGAACCCTGTCCGTTATTAAAAAATCCAATTTGCCCTCCTATACCACCTCCTTGCTCATTGAATAAATACGAGCTGAAACTTGATCCACCAAAGTCGACATTTCATGTTCCCATTTGTTCACAGTATACACCACCCTGTGAAAAGCATTTGACAGGAGACAGTGATAAAATATGTCCATTTTCACCGCACCCTTGTCCACTCGGAGCTACATGCCCCTTCCCAATTACGAACCCAAAAAAAGCAAATTTTAAGGAAATCTTCGGTCCTAAAACACCACTTAACAAAGATAAAACACCTAGCGCACATACTATAAAAGCAAAAGATCAAGAAGGGTGTCCTGGTTCTACCTCCTGTGGTATTATGCCTCATTTTGAATGTCCAGCAGCAGAAATTCTATTCCCAGAAAAATATAAAAAAAAGGTGAAACCCAAGAAAGATCCATGCCCTTTAAAAGAATGCATGAGGAAACCTGAATGTCCATTAAATAGAGCGATGCCAAAAATTGAATGTCCTTTAAAAGATGATTCTGATTGTCCTTTATCGAAGGAGCCAGATTGCCCCGTGGTTGAACTCGCCAGTAAATGTCCTATTGCAAATACATGCCCGGGCCTAGTAAAATCACATTGTCCTTTGGAAAGTAAATCAAAAAATCCTGAGTTAAAGAATTTTAGATCTGAGGGGAAACAGAAAGATTGCCCTCTATCAAATTTACCAGAGTGCCTTAAAGGTTCTTTAGCTCCAAAGGCAAATTGTCCATTACTTCCAGAAATAGACTGTCCGTTGGCTGTAAAGCCAGATTGTCCTTTAGCTCCAATTCCAGGGTGCCCATTGAAAGAATTCTCGCCAAAATCTAATTGTCCTGTAGCATCAATAATGTGCCCGTTAACGTCTTCGTTGACTTGTCCATTAGCAACATCTTCAAAAATTCCTTCGCCACCAAAGACCAAAAAGCCGACCATAGATGCGTCAGAATGTGTCCTTTCAAAATTAGCCCAAGACGGGGGAAATATGAAATCCTCTGGATGTACAAAATTAGATGGAACTAATATAAAACATGAAATTATTCTTAAACATAAGAATGAAGAAAATGATTGTCCTTTAGTAGATTTAATGCCAAAACAAAACTGCCCACTAGCTCCACCTCCGTGCCCATTAACACCTAAACCTAAATGCGCATTAACTAAGAAACCTGACCCTTGCCCACTTTCATTGAGGAAACCATACTGTCCAGTTGAATATCCACCATGCAAGAAATTTCCAGATGGAAGATGTCCAATGGGAAGCCTAAACATTTGCGACTGCGAATATCCAGTCTCACCTTGCTTTTTCCCACTTCAAGAGGATGTTGTTGCTCCTCCTCAATACTGTTATCGAGAAAACTGCTGCATGGGCTTAGGACTGCCGCCTATAGAAAAGCTTTCAGATGATTTAGAGACCCTGGCTGACGATGGATATTTTTACAAATTTATGGACACGAAGCCAGGAAAAGAAGAAACCAAGCATTTTGTTCAAGTTATGACTCAGCGTCCGAATATTGAAGTAGGACTCATAGGAAAGAGAAAAGAAAGAGTTCACAACAACTGGAATATTATCAGATATGGAGAAGGATATAAAAAGTGCAAGACTATTGCCCAGAAACTGCGAACACTGGGCTCAATTGAGAACAAGTCAGCTCAGTATCTGTCTGAGGACTGCGAACTTGATTCTGATGGAATTGCTATTCTTGAAATAAAAAAAAAACGTAAAAGGGAATTGGCTAAAATAGAAATCATAAAGCAAAATATGAATTTATAGACTTAATTTGTCTGATAGTTAAACAAAATAATAAACATACATTAAAAAACTAGTTACTGATTGTATTTAGTAGACTTAGTGCCACAAAGAAATGCTAACTAACTCTCATCTCAATTAGTTGACAAAGGGACCCGATCCTTGCCCACTTTCCTTGTAGTAATGATATTGGCAAGCCGATTATTCTCCAAGCAATCGAAGAGCAAGTTTATTAACTCAAATTTTGTATAATGGTGATGAGAAAGGATAGATGAGGAGGTATGTATAGTGATAGTGATTTGATCAAAAATCAAATTTGAAAAATATTGCTGTTATAACATGAGATTAAGTGAATTTGTATTAATTTCATTCTTGTTTAGTTTTAAAGATAGACTTTCGATTCTTTGTAAATGTTTTATTCCGAACAAGGCATGCCCTTATCAACTTGTGTTTACTCTCTTCAACGGGTGACTCAGTGCCAATGACATTTGGAGTAAGCAAAGAAGTATGCAAGCAGCTAATATCCATTATTGTAGCTATATCATTATCAATAAAACTTGTGAAATATTTTACATTCATTTATGAATTNTATATATATATATTATAAGCCATTAATAGTTAATAAATTAAGTATAATTTTGTTACTCCCATAATATATTGTTATGCTGCGAGCAGTACCTGTATCCGAGTTCAATTGTATCTGGATGTAAACAATAAGTAAAAGTAAATTATTTAGGCCCATTACTAATCCACCAACAGTTCCATCATGATGAGGATATGTTATTTCTGCAGCTATATCAAAATAAAGAGGGGGTATGGCCCATACCAGTGTGATTCCACTCATCACAAAGAGAAAAAAGAATGCTAAAAAGAAAAGTAAAAAATCTATTAACATTTATGTTTACTCTCTTCAACGGGTGACTCAGTGCCAATGACATTTGGAGTAAGCAAAGAAGTATGCAAGCAGCTAATATCCATTATTGTAGCTATATCATTATCAATAAAACTTGTGAAATATTTTACATTCATTTATGAATTAATGTTTCTGTCTTCGCTTTCATGACTTGAATAAATCCTTTCTATGAGTATTTACCACAACTTTGTGTGCTTAAGTTACTGATCTGATGCTCGATACGTTAGGGACCGCTTGACTCATAACAGTTAAATCCAAACTATAAGATAAATTTGTGGAGTAAATCTTTATGGCATGAAGGCAATATCAGAAAAGTGTTAGGGTTAACTTCAGAAGAGGTTTTGAGGAATGGGGGTATCCAGGTTAACGTTATCCTGATTAATAGATTTGTACATCTATTTGGCTACACTGTGTCGTTGATACATGTGAACAACTCTCTTAAGAGTGAAGAAAGATTTTTTTTAGTATTACAAGCTTAAGTAGCCAGGATGAGACTGAATGTGAGAACAAATACATGTGTGTTAATCCATCAGGCAATAACATAAAGGATCACATAATGGTGGGACAGTAGAGAATCAAGAGGGTGGAAGAGTTTGTATACCTAAAAATAAAATCCATTATCATGACAGGAATTGAAATGTTCATTACAGCTGTCCTTACTTAGCTCTTCCAAAGTATCTCAAGAATGGCATATTGTCTAGAAGAGAAAAATTTTGGACCTATAAGACAATCTTAAGGCCTGTTCTCACTTCTGGGTCAGAAGTACCTTCGATAGAGTGCAGGGGATGATCTTGGAAAGCATTGAAAGGAGGCTTTTACTCCTTTGTTTGTTTTAGAGAAGGATATTTCATTTCAAAGTTGAAAATGGGGTATATATATATATATATATATATATAAAAAACATATATAGCATATCGAGTGCTAAGTGCCACTCAAAGCAGGATGAAGTCTGTAATGTCAGTGATAAGAGCAATGCCTGCTAGATGAAGGCAGACAGCTCTTCCGAATATAGGGTAACAAAGGATATAATAGGTAAGGACAATAAGAGTCAAAGTTTTGACCAGTCAACCTGACTCTTGACCAGTCAAGAAGGAAGAGTGGGAGCAGCCATCGTAAATGCATTTCCTAACAAGCGTTTTTCGGTTAGAGAACATAAATATTAGAAAATTTTTCACAAATAATGTTTCATAAACATTTTTATAATTCAAATTAAAATAAAGTTATTACAGACATGTAAGTTTTGTTCTCCATCTAAACCCCCTCTCTCTTTCATTCATCGGATATAAACCAAAAATATGAATTCACCATATACTGGTTCACATNCTCAATTTATAATATTAAAAAAAAAAAATCTTAAATCTTCATCGATTTTTCTTAATTTATAAAACTTGAGCTCTCTGAAGTTTCTGGGAAAGATTCCCAACAAGCTAGGAGGCTTTCAAATTTATATTCTACTGAAACTGAACTCAGATCTAACAGAATAGGAGTGTACCTTTTTTTTAGTCACAATTTAAAAGGAGTAAAATTTACTTTAATATTTTATCTATCTGTTACTGTTAGATAACTCTATACATGAACAATTTAAGAACCTTCGGCCGAACATATTTCTTACAGATAATTAAAATCTAGACACAGTCATAAATGGAAGAAATCTTTATTTAGAAATGATTTTTAAGAAATTGAAATTAAAGTAACTCAGAACACACTTTTTAAAAATGTTATTAAAAAATTCAAAATTAAGAGCTGCAATTGGTAAAGTTGGTCGATTAAAGATAACTTTATTTAGAAATGGATTTTATGGAATTGAAATTAAAGTAACTCAGAATATAGCATTGAAAAGATTATTCAAAATTAATAGCTAAAATAAGTAAAATTGGTTAAGAGTGAGGATTTATTTTACACCCTAAATTTGATTAAGAGCATCTTAATATTTCAACTTAATATTTAGGCTTTTCATTGCCCTTGATATAATTTATTTTTGATTGAAATTAGATGAGAATGTGAACAGTTTAGGAGACATGAATTTATAACTAATATCTTTATTGTTATTTGAGCTACAAAAAACTTTATTGAACTTAGCAGGCGTAAAATATAATTTTTTAAAGATTATGTTCTGTAATATTTTTACAAAAACCATTTGTTAAGGAAGAAATTTATGAATGTTACTGAGGTAAACCCTTCTTCCAATCTTTCTTCCTGGTCTAGAGTAAAGGTATTCTCATTATTCTCTCGAACTTTTAAATCAAATTTTGCTACTTACTCTTATATACATACAGTTTTAATGAAACATGGAAAATCTGCTTAGATTATGCACCTCAATTTTATTATGAATTACAGCTTACTAGCTATATATATACCATATTCTAAATGGTATTGGTTGACTCGATCCTGTAAATTTTCTTCAGCAGTGGTATACCATAGATTTAGTTCTCGGGGGATTTGCAGAGTGTCATAAAAGACTTGTAAGTTTATATAATAGTAAGCCATGAACAAGAAATGGTGATTTACGTGAAGGAATAATCATCTAGAATTGTTGAGAAAATCGATGAATAGAGCAAGAAGTTATATAAGAGATTTAACAATAAGTCATTTTGTTTTTAATAAAAACATCTCAAATTCATTTGACTCTTCCTTATTTTCACCTTATATTCTTTGTGTTTAATTTTTTTTTTCTATTTAGGAAAAAAAAAAATCAAGGAGGAATGTGTGCGTGTGTTTTATGTATGTATGTATGTATATATATATATTG
>KZ807864.1:82237-97304 GCA_000696205.2 Oncopeltus fasciatus | reverse complement strand
GTGAGATAACTAGCCTGTCCTTGTGGTGTAATGGTCAGCACGCGAGGCCCGGATAGCAAGAGATCCAGGTTCGATTCCTGGCGAGGACAGATAGTTTTTTATTTTCTGTTCCCTCTCATTAATTGTTTAAAAAAACATATCTATTTAATTTTTCTACCCAACAGGTAGTTGAAGAATTAAAGTAATATAAAGTTATGAATGAACTTATATCAATAATGGATTATGACTACTTATATCAACTGAAGTGTAATGAAAATAGGCAATACAAAAAATTATTGTCAGACATTATTGTTAAATAGTAGTAATACAAATTAAAAAATATCCTATATTCATGAGATAATTTGTTTAAAAAAAATTAAAACAAAATTTGATAACAAAGTTAGTGGAAATAATAAATAAAAATTTATATGGACAATGAATTTGATGCTTTCAGTATTTTTACTAAAGACAATAAAAATTATTTAAACTTGAAATTTTCAAACTTCCATATGAGTATTTATGTAGTAAGTGTGGACACATTCCTGGTTTGTGTAGCTGCTACCCACTCCTACACACGTATGAAGTCCATCTCAGCCTGGGTATTCCTTGTCTTCATTTGGAGGGGCATTTGGATCATATGTCCTACGTATAAAAATTTGACAATATCGTCCAATTTGGTGATCTCCATGACATTAGGCTCCAGAAATACTTTGAATACCATTTGGTTTGTGAACTTTTTCAAAGCATTTTTTTTTCAAGACCCCTTAAAAATTTTTTGTATTTAAAAAAATTTCAGATAGCATATTTCGTTTTCTTGCCTTGATGTGGTCCAGATTTCTGACTGTACATCAATAATTAACAGATAAGGATTTTGTGTAGGTGGAGTTTTTTTTTTTTATACGAGAGAGAATACGACCACCAACTTGTGTTTTAAGATTAAAGTAGTATTGGTTGGCTGAGATTTCTTTTATTGACCTCCAAGCCTATTTGGTTAGTACTGCTTGACTAAGTGGTTAAAAACATGAGACAATCAATCAATTATACAAAAATAACACTTAAAAATTTTTTTTGTTGTATTATCAATAGTTAAGATATCTAGTATTAAAAGTTCATTATACTTAAATATAAAATTGCTGGAAAAATTTTTCACATTTGAAAAAGAATAATATCACTTGCCTCAAATCTCTTATTAGTATCTTGAGTGCCTAAGAACATAATATTAGAAGTTGATTTCCTTAAAATTTTGAAAGAATTAATTTTGATAAAATTTTCCACTATTGAGGCAGAAGTTAGAAAAATTTCTGGAAAATTTTTCAATCTAAAACTATATTTCATACATGNTAAATTGAAGAATCAGTTCATAGTGTAGTATATAATGCGCTCACAACTCATTCATCTATATTTTCTGAAAACAAAAGTGGAATTAAGTTTAAATTAAAAATATCCATAATAAATAGCTTTAAATAAAAGGTTTTTAAAACAATTACAAAGAGTGTATAAAAATTTTGTAAATAAACTTTAATACAGAGAAAATTACATTCGAAAAATAGAATATAAATCTAGATTTAAATGTTAAATAGATCTTTAATTATAGCTGAAGAATTACATTATATTTAATTTTGTAATAATTATTGCCGAACTATAACAATAATAAATTATATAATAATAATGAATTAAAATTATTATAGCTGAACAGATAAGTTCCAAATTCCTTGTAAATATATACTCTCAATATACTAGAAAAGAAAGATGATTCAGTCAGAGGCTAAATTTATGAACTAGAAACTAGAACCTTAAATATAGTCGTCCATCAAGCATTGAATCTCCACTGATCCAATATCCAATTCTGAATTTGCTGCTCCACTTTAAAATAATCCATTTTAGTCTCTAAGTAAGCCAATACTAATTGATAATAAAGGCTAGTATTGAAAGGCTTTCTTGAAAATATATCAAACAAAGTTAGAATCTATTTTCATCATCATAATTCAATCTCCCTTCTACCATGAAGCAGTGTGGGGGATTTTCTAACAGTTGAATAGAACCTTGTCTAAGAGCCCTCTTTTCTGTATATGTGTCCTTCTCCAATAAAGGCCATACCTCCCAGGACAACACCCTTCCATGTTTAGCCCCCCCTCCCTGCCACGGCTCTTGTTTTCTTCTACTAAATTAAAGTAATTAGGTCTAACCTTCCTCAGTCTAGCCATTTCTAAGAGATACCCAAACCAATGGAGCCTGTTATCCTTTATATTAATCTGAAATGGTTTAAGACTAAAGTTTGACCTGACAGTGACATTTTTAACATTGATTCCTTCTCGTCTTAAATTCTACTTTTCTTATAAACTGCACTTCTGCTGCTTTCAACTGACTTATTTTAGTAGTAGCATTGACTTAGTAGCTTGAGGAGTATAAACGTACTGCTATTTTATGTTTCTTTTCTTACCTCTCAACAATTTAGAATCCGTCTATTACCGCATAGAACAAGCCCCTTCAGTGCTGCTTGACAATTCAGAATCTATATAGCCTGGATATATGGAGTCTTCTGCCATACCAACCAGTCTATCAAGTGGTTTTTTTAAAGGATATTGTTTCTTGTCCTTTTAACAGCATTATGAAATATTCCTTCCAACAACATGATTTCTGCAGGGTTCTTTTATTATCTTAAAGGGATAAAATGGTGGTTTCTCCTTCTGCCTCCAAAATAAAGCTTCATAAAATAGATCAATTCTATTTTGACTTTTCTTCCAGTTTTTTGCCAAATTTCTTCGAGGATTTCTTTTTTATTCCATTATCATATTCTTGGCTTCATTATGCTTTACATTATACATATTTTGTTAGCGTGTGTGTTTTCTTGTTAAGGTACTGTACCTCTTATTCAAGGAAGACGTATACTGAAGCTCTCTCACACCCTCTCCTACTAAACTACATTAAAAACAACTTACTAAAATTGGAATATCATTATAAAACAATTTTTGAACCATTGTAATGGATGTACTGAGGCAAAAGTTTTGAAATTTCTTTAAGATAACGAACAATTTTATTTTTGTCTTGAAATGTTAAATAATCATGACCAGAGGCTAATCGTGTAGTCTGGGCCCAGCTTTTGGCGAGCTAACACGTATTGTACCAGAGTAACTAACTCAACTTTTCACCACAGCACCGCTGTCTTCTTGTATCATTGACAGGTGTCCAACGAGTAAAGATTGGAACCCCCACACCACCACGGATCTGGAACCCCATCACCTTGACAACAATTCACCCCACTGCTTGGATCATCACACCAATACCACTCGACTACATCTGGTTGTCTTATTTTGGTTCATCATACCCCCTCCAAATCTTTTTCTTTCTTAATTCACCCTGGTGCTTTCACCTAACACCTCTCCTCTGGTTTTCTCATTTTGAAATTACCTTTCTTAAGTGGAACTGGCCACTCTCAGGGGAGAGATTTGACTTCGATTGTGAAAAGCAAAGGGGGAGGCTCCCCGCAACATTCTTAATAAATTAAATATGTGTGAAGTATTTGATAATTTATCTAATGCTGTAACACCTAGGCGGTGTTCTAGTGCTTTTCACTTTTCCATTGCCAGGAGATCTCCAAAAACCTGTTATCTTTTATTAATGAATATTTCCCCTATGTTTTAAAAAGTTCATCAGTTAATGAATCAATGAATATAGATTAATGAAGATTAGTTTTTAAATGGCTTACTTCCATTACTTTCATTCAGTTTTTAGTGGAACAAAAACCTATTAAAAGTAAGAATCTCAGAACAGAAATGGTTAAAAAGAGTTTCTAGACAGTTTTTAGCTAGACATCCCTCTAGAGGGCTCCTTCAGTTTGTTTTTTTTCTCGTTAATTGTTCATCCAATTTTCATATTTTTTTTTTTTTTGATTTTCAGTTTTAACCATTAATTCTTTAAGCTTTTTATTAAAAAAAAAAAAAAAAAAAAAGGGTTGACATCAACACAAAGTCTTTTATAATTATAGAAAATTAATACAAATCAATGGACCAGAGGCTTGGAAAGTCTTTGAGTTATATACAACACCAATTATTAGGAGGAATGTATTCTATTGGAGGTACAAATAATAGAGATATGACAAAACTAAGCCCTCAAAACAATTGAGCAAATTAATTAAAACCCAAAGATTGCATTAAGTCGATTAGGCTTAATATTTAGCCTTAGCTAGCTGCTAAAACATTTTTAACAATAACTCCCCAAAGAGTTATTGATTCAAACTCTTGTGAATTAATCAGCTTGAGGCCAAAATTTAACTTAAACCTTTAAACTTATTTAAATTGGTTCAAAAAATTTTGAGAAGAAGAAAATATTGTTCCTAGGTTTTTATTTTTGATTACAAAAATCTTCTAAATGGAAAAGAATTGTTTTGAAATATGTTGTGATTTGTTTAAAACCAGTATTTTATACTTATTGCAATATTCTCAAATTTCCTTCTTATTTTCTTGAGAGAAAATCTATAAGGGTAATTGAAGTTCAGGCATAATTTAGACAGTCACTAGGAGAAATTCAGAGACTTAAAGATTAGTTTGTTTATGTACTAAATGAAAGGAATAATTTTGGTTTTTTGACATTGTAATAGATTATTGCTAATTGAATAAGTATATTATTCATTATATAAATACCTTTTTCAAATTCAATTATTTTTATTTGCATTAAGAGAATGTTAAGGAACATGATAAAGCTGATTGATTTTAAACTAAATACAAGCACTTTCTTTCTCGTTGGACATCTTTCTGAAAGTGTACTTATTACCACAGCTGTCACACTGCTGAATATTACACTAAGAAATCCAAGATCTGTTGCTTCTTCCTAGAATTTAATTTTCCCATTATTAACCAGGATATTATTGTAGTATAATGAGGAGTTAAACAGTTAAAGCTACCTTAAAAATTACATTGGCTTCTTAGCACTTACTTGCTACGACTGTTTAGCTCCAGATGCAAGTGCAATAAAGCTTGGGGAAATATTACTGTAAAAATAAATTTAAACACTCTCAGCCCCAGCACAGTCCATCAGGCAGCAAGAACTTATTAACAGGTCCTGAGTTTAAAGTTTAGCAATAATCATTTCAGCTTCCTCTTTACTTGATGAGGCTATTAATCCATCATCAACACACAAGACCAACACAATTTTAACTTTATTATTATTTTTAACATATAAACATGGATTTGTCGAGCTTATTTAAAAACCTAAGCTCAAGGAATCTATTTATCTGTTGGTTCCAACATCTGGGAGTCTGTTTTAAACCGTAGAGGCTCTTATTCAATCTGTAGACTTGGTTAGGTTTGTCCTAAAACCCTTTGGTAGTCTAATATAAATTTTCTCATTTAACTCACCATTTAAAAAGGCAGTTGAGGCATCGAATTGATACAGATGCATATTTTCATCTGCAACAACACTAAGAACCGTCCTGATAGTGTTCCCTCTAGCAACAAGACTGAAGGTTTCTTGATAATCCTGACCCTTTTTTTTTGTGCCAAGCCCTTCACAACCAATCTGGCCGTATAACGATCCAATGATCCATCAGCATTATACTTCTTAGTATATACCTATTTTGAAGGGATAAATGGGACCTAGTTGGAGGTAAGTTGCACAGTGTCCAGATTTGATTATCCTCAAGAGATTTTATTTTCAGTTCCATAGCTTCTGACCAGTGTTCTGCTTCTTCACTCTCCATAGCTTCATTATATATTTGAGAAATGACATCAGTCTCAGCAATGTTGGAATAATCTTTTAATGCTTGGGTTCATTCATTTTGGATGAATCTCTTATATTTTAGCCTCTTTTCCAAAGCACGATAACATCTTGTCCCATTACTAAGTCATAATCATCTTATATTTCATCATTTAGTTTTTCTTCATATTGATTAGTTACTGGTTCTTCATCTTGATTATTATCCAAATCGTCTTCTAAAATTTTAAGATTTTTCGCGAATTGATTAATCCCTTTATCAATAAGAACAGCTTCAGTAATAGGTTTAGTAGTTAATTCTTGAAATATTACATCACGGTATCTTATGAGCTTATTATGGGACAGAACTCTAGATCCATTATCTCCATCATATTCCAATAGGATTCCTTCCTGTGCCTTTTTATAAAATATTTCCTTTTAATCTTCGGAACATGCCCCCAACATTTAGATCCAATTATTCGTAGATGTTTAATATAAGGTATTTGTCCAGTCCATAGTTCAAATGGTGATTTTCCTTTGATAGAAGACACACCAGCTCAATTTAAGATGTAAGCAGCTGAATTTATCATTTCAGCCCATAATTCTTTAGGCAATGATTATTTTCTAAAATGAATAAGGCTCTAGCAGCTTCAATCAATGTTCTATTCTCCCTTTCTGCACAGCCATTTTGTTCCGGTGTATATGGTATAGTGTATTTTACCTCAATGCCATGTGGCCTTAAGATACTTTGCACTCTTTATTTGTTAAATTCTCCACAATTATCACATAAAAAGGATTTTAGAGTATGTCCAGTTACTTTGGTTTCCATAAGAAAATCCTTTAATTTCTCAGATATTTCATCATTTGTTTTCATGAAATATACTTTCCTAAATCTAGACCAGTCATCTTTAAAAACTACTAAGTATTTTAATCCACTTTTAGGTGATACAAATGGACCATACATATCTGAGTGAATCACTTCTCCTGGATTTTCAGCTCTTTTCCTTTTACCTAATTTAAACCTATGAGCCTTTCCATTAATGCATCCCTTGCACAATTCACCGTCAAGTGGAACATCGATATTTAATTCCCTTTTAATGACATCTTTAATTTTGATGAGCCATTTTTCCATAAAAAAGCTGGAGTAAATCATGTTTACTGAATGAGATGGTTTGGTTACTTAAAGCTTTAGAATCTTGACCTATAGGGATAACTATAATATTTAATTGATTAAGCCCACCAAATATGTGTCGAGAGCCTGATGGTTTTATAATACAAAAAGTTTAATATTAAAATAATGTATAATTTACAAAACATATTATGTACTTCAACATATATAGAATAAAAATATAGTCAATAAAATTATTGAATCCAGATAATTAGTAAAAGTGTTGTACTGAGTTAGACACAGTCTTAAAGATTAATTTATAAAATTAGATTAAAAATTGATATCATTATATCTTCATTTTAATTAAAATTTATATTTACTGGATTATTGGTTTGTTCAGCAATGTTAATTAGGAATGACAAATTTCATCATTTATTTAAAATAAATAAATATAACAGACATAACTGTCATTGTTATATACTTTAAATTACTTTACTAAGTAAATGCTACAGGGAATGTTGCAAAATATTATTTAAAAATACTGATTTCAATTATAGTTTCCACTTTTCTTCATTATCAAGCATACAGAATTTTTGTGAATTTCATGATTAATAAAATCAATGGCAATCTACCATTTCAAGGGCAACCTCTAAAAGATTACCCTTTTTTTTTTATTTAAATGATATATCCTATTTTTTTTAATGATATGTGATAATATCCCTTAATTGATTTCAGTTTCTGAGAGCAGGTAATTGAAGATTTCAATTCAATTATATGTTATTGGGTTAGTCGTATCAAAAAAGCTATTTCCTGCATGTATTTGTATATGGGTGTATTGTACTATGTATGTAGATTTAGATTTAATAATGAGTAAAAATATTTTTCTTTTTGCCTTATGTAATTTTTATAAATAAAAGTATTTACCTCACTAATATAATCTGGATTGAGAACTAAAGGAAGCAAAGATAGCCAAGGCCCTACAATACATCCATTAAGAGCTACTGAAAAGGCAACAAGCACAAAATTTACATTTCTGAAAAGAAAGAAAAGAAATAGATACTTATATTTATATAGAGAGAATGTGACTATGCCAACCTTAGACAATAATTATGGTAATCTTTGGAGCCACTGTAAATAAAACCATTATAACCAGAATGATTACCAACTTTTGATAACAATTTGGCACCGTATAAAGTGATTGTGCCAAAAGTTTCATCACCTTTATATATAAAATTTTTTTAGAGTATGCTACTTTGATAAATTTATTTGAATGTCAGTGAGCTTAATTTAATTGGTCAGCACTCACAAAGATGATAATAAATGAATTCAAATATTCAATGTTAGTTCATAATTTTCATTTCTTCTGAAAATTAAAGTCAGATGTAGTATTTCAGCAACCTGCTATACTTGAATGACCATGATAACTTCATATATTCTACCAGAATATTTTGGACACTAAGTCAACTATGTATTAACCAGCAACTTTCCCTCCTTGAACTAAATGGTTCTACTTAATGATTCAGTAAAAAATGAATAAGAAAATAAATAATTTTAAAAATATTTTTAGTTCAGCAGCGTAACCTAAGAGATCTGCTCGAATCAACCAAGTTTGTTCCTAGACTGTTTGAGAGCCGCTTTGAGCAGGCTTCTATTAATAGCTATATAGAATATAAGTATAATATAGAATATAATGAGTCCTGTTCCTCCCCCATGAACCTGTATAGTTGTATAAGTGCTAAGAAAAATTATTAAAATTCCTCTATTATTGAAAAATGACATTTAAAGATCATAATTTGAAGGGAATACTTCTGGAAAATAGTGGGCCAGTTATTGCAAATGAAGGAGATTCTTTAATAAAACGAAGTAATATTTTATTACTATAAATAGTGCTATGAAACTTTTACATAAAGAGAGATGGAATGTAATTCCCCTCATGTAACGAGGGAACAGGTTGGGTCTCTCACTCCTTTACTAGAGTAGGGGTAGATCCCTACTCCTACATTATCTTATTACTCTAGTCTAGTTCTCCCCCACTCAACCTCTACTCTACTACTCCCTAATCTAATCTCAACTCTTCTACTCTACTTCTTACTTACCAATCGACTCATACTCTCCTAATATCATCTACTCCCTACTCACCTACCCCCACACCTACTTTATCGCCCCCCCCCACTCGCATTGTTACTCTATTCATTTAATACTCTATAGGTCTGTCCTACTCTGCATAATAAATAGTTGAGAATCTAGGTTAGGATCATTTCTATTTTGTTTATGCAGTGAAAGTTGTCAAACATGTCATCTTGACTTAAAGTTAAATACCAAAGGGTTTTACATTTACATTGAAATGTAAAACAATTACATTAAAATGTTGCATGCACATGACTTTTAGGGGACATAAGAGGAAAGTTGCCCAACTGTACATCCTTTGAGAGGTTTGTCCACTGTGTACAATGATATTCACGTGGGTAAGGGGAGCTAAAAAAGAAAGTATTGAGTTTGAGGATGCTTCAAGATTAGGTAAGCCAGTTTCATTGGTGGTTAAAGAAAACCTTCAATGTAGCTTGGACTGCTTAAGCTAGACAGAGGAGCCCTTGGGCATTACCAACTATAATAATAGTTGCATTCTACATAAGCTAGAAATAGTTAGAAAGTTTTATACTCTTTGCATATTCTTTAGCTTGGCTGAAGCTCAGACGGCAAAACACATATCATGGTGTACTGAAGTATTGAAAAAGTTAAAAATGGAAACTTGAATGCTCTATGTCCTATCTAAGACAAAAAACACTTGAGGTGTTTCTATATGTGTGAGGGGTATTCTGGAATGTTTGGCATAAGAAACCCAGAAGACTGTCATAAGCAACTGTTAACAACGGGATAACTTCATAAGTAAAGCAGGCTCTCTAGAAACTTGGGCGAAACTCATGAATGGGATCATTGTTCCTTTATCTTGATAATGCTTGAGAAAGTTCTTTTAAAGTTTGCTCAGAATGTAGCCAGGAACAGAATAAATCTGATAGATTTATTTACCATTTCATCTTCCGGGTTGGACCGAGTCAAATTGTTCTTTTTTGCCGAGCTTTCGCACATCATGACTCGGTCCAACCCGGAAGATGAAATGGTAAATACATCTGACGACCGACGAAGCCTACGTGAAAATCTGATAGAGCAGCATCACCCAGATCTAGTTCTCTGTGACTTTTTACATTCATCTTAGGTAAAAAACAGTCTGAAAGGAAGATATTTTACAATCAATGAGGTTTTTCGAGGGTTAGAGACACCAAGTGTGCCATGAATTTTAAAGAAATGCGATGGAGTTTCTTTGAAGGCTGATTTATATAGATTTGGAGAATGGAGATATGTATTGCAAGACTGCTGCAGAAAATTGTGAAAACGTTTAGTTATACAAAATAAAAGTAGCATCTTATATAAATCAACAAAATATCATGGATTTGATTATACTTTTCCACAATAAAGATGTATAACATAAGCTTTGAAATCTCAAAAATGAGCTAAATTTTTAAAAAATATTGAAACTATAAATTTCATTATACATCAATTATATAATCCATATTGTGTTTGGTAAGTATTTTAAATTTAAAACTCTTTAAACTACCAATAATTTATTAAATTATAAAACTTTATAATGGTGCCTATTTAAAAAAATATCTTATATTAATAAAATTGTATAATTTTGTATAATAATTATTTTAAAAAAAGTATAGACTGAATACTAAATAAAATGTCTTTGTAAAGAGATTTCCCAGATGTTTTACAGATGCCCATTTTCAAATTTGGCCTCTTTTTAATGCTTTCCAAGGTCTCCTCCTGCACCCAAGTGAATGTCATCAGCCATAGCCAAGGAACTATGCAAGGTTATTAATCAGGGTATCATTAATCTCTGGATACCTGTATTGCTAATGGATTTTTCCAAACCAGGTTAAATATGAGGTAAGCCAATCCATCACCCAGGCTCACACTATGTTAGTAGTATACCCATCAGACAGCTCCCCTGATATTAGCACGAAACATTGGTTTCCTTCCATCATTAGCCTTGTCACTCTTACTGTTTATGGAGGTATTCATTATGTACAGAACTTTGTGGACCATCCATTGGTGATATGATACCTGCTTTCACCAGTATCAGATGTAGGGTGAAAATCTGCTTTGTTGTTGACTTTGTAATGAACAAGTTGCTAATAGGTATATCGAGCTCATCTAGTTGCAAGAGACCTTTCACAGAAGTATGGCTCGCTGTCTTCTTGTATCATTGACAGGTGTCCAACGAGTAAAGATTGGAACCCCCACACCACCACGGATCTGGAACCCCATCACCTTGACAACAATTCACCCCACTGCTTGGATCATCNGGTGATATGATACCTGCTTTCACCAGTATCAGATGTAGGGTGAAAATCTGCTTTGTTGTTGACTTTGTAATGAACAAGTTGCTAATAGGTATATCGAGCTCATCTAGTTGCAAGAGACCTTTCACAGAAGTATGGCTCTGATTAGTTGAAAATATTTTGTCCTATTACTTGTTAGAACACAATAAGAAAATTAATTAGTTTTCTGATTGTAAAAATTTGCATTTTCAATTTTTCAATTTACAATTTCATCTCCCTTTCTAAATACTAATCTAAATGAAGAGTTGCAAATGTGACAACCGTAGGGTTTCAATGGCCGATCAGGAAAAGTACATAACCTTTTAAAAGGGCTTTATGGATTAAAACAATCACCTGATGCTGGAACCATTACTTAATAAACATTTTAAGGAGGAGTGACTTAATGGTTAGTGATTTAGATATATGTTAGTTTCAATAGATAAAAATGTATTCTTTATTCTGCATATTGATGACAGATTAGTCATTTATAAGAATTATGAAAATGTAGACAGGCTGTTTAAGTTCCTTGAACTGCAATTTAAATTAATAGTAAGTAATGAATCCTATTTTATTAGACTAGAAATCGATCAGCTAAAGGATGGTGTTCTATTTTTATTTCACAAAAAAATATGTTTTAAAAATTATAAAGAAATTTGTGATGAAAAATGCCTATCCTGTATCAACACTATTAGATAAAGGTATGCTTTGGAATGAGACACCTATTGAAGAATTGAATAACCATATTCCCCATCGTGAAGCACTTTTTATTATTTTTTTCTAAGAGAAAATAAGGTAAATACAGTGTGTATGAAGGGAAAGAGTGTCCATGATATAGCTATCTAACTACTCAAATACAACTTTTTAAAATTTATTAATATGCTAATACTAGCATTATTGTTTTAAACAAAGCTTAAAGAGATCCTACTTATTATCTAAATGTGATATGAGAAATTGCATTGTTCTTCCTTACTTCAAGAGTATAAAAAATTCTTTATACATGGGTTCTCTCATTACAACAGTCTCCATAAGGACAGTAGATCTGTTTGGTGGTAAGTGTGGTTTCTCAGGGAATAGAAAGACCATTATCAACAAGAGCAATAGTTCAACCATGAATCCTTAAAAATGAGAAACATTGATACATTTATTTATGAGTGTTTCTCAAAGCAGAGTAAATGTAATTTTATTTAAAAATGAAAAATTATGGTATTTTATATAAATTTAAAAGTTTGTTATGTGGTTCAAAAATAAATACATCCTAAATATATATTTCCCTCTTTGTCTATATGGCCTGTTGTGGGACTGATTTTTTTTGGCCTAGTCAAAATATTTTACTATCAATTTGCATAGTATGGTCAGTTATTACACATTCTGTGTAACATCCATTGTCCAGTGCCTCCGTTCTCTGCAGATAGTTTAGCTCTCAATTTATCAATTACTGCACTTAATTCAAGGACTAATAATTAACTATTAAGTGCTCAAAGTTCTTCTAATAAACATGAGAAGGCATATCTGCTAATTATTTTCTATGAATCAGATAAACAGCATCATTAAGAGAACTGATTAAACAGAAGCTACTTGATTAAAAAGTTTTCTTGCTGCTAAGTCTATAATCTTAAGCCAGTGTAACTGGGTACATGGCATTAGAATGATAATTAGAATTAAGTTTCATAAACTGCTGCCATCATAATTGCATTGTACAAAATAACTTAGTGCTCAATATTAAAATGATCATTTGAATCAGCTTTAAATAAATTAGCTAATTTTGATTATCATGAATGAGAGTTTACCCCATTAAATATTAATATGATAAGCAATTTTATAGGTAGCTTTTTACTTAGTTATTTGAAAAATCATTATTTGCAAAATTTGTATTTTTTGGGGGGCTGGTGGGGATAGCAAACAATTTGTTGTTTCTGTTCTTTTCTTAAAAAGTGCCCCATGCTCCTCTTATTGTTTCACCCATAATATAAAGGGCGTTAATTATCCTAGATAATAATAGTACTTCAGAAAAAAACCTAATGTTCATAATACCTAATTTATATCAAAGCTCTGCATTCTACCTTATTATAGACCATACGATCCATTTAATAAAAATTTTATTGGACAATAATGAGTTCTTTATACATATCACTGAAGTTTGCTTGTTGAAAAAATGTCCAAGAAATTTTTAAGTTAATAACCAACTAAAACAAATATAAAAACTGTTTTCAGTAAACATTGAGAATCAGAGATGATATCTCCCTCTGGATATAGAGATTCTTTAAATCACTAGTAAATGTTATTGCAGCTTTAACAGCCCAAGATCAATATTTCAAAAAAAAAAAAAAAAAAAAAAAAAAAAAATTTTTGCATATTTCATTAAGGTAGACCATATTAAATATGGACATTAGAAAATTAACTTTACACCTATTATTTTCAACAAGGTTTTTTGCAATTCAAATAAAAAGGAAGACATCAAAATTATAAATTTTGGTCTTTCTTTAATCTCCATCTACATCAGATTCTAACAAAAAATAATTCACCAGCTTACTATAAAAAGTCTAAATACCATAATTCTTTATATTTAAAAAATAAGATGCCAAGCCTAACACTCAAAATTACATTGTTGTTAAACATACATGTTAAAAATATTTTTTAATTCTATAATATTTGTCTTTTATAATGAGTATTATGTAATATAAATGCTATAAAATTACATTCTACATATATTTTGTTACATACATTTCTATTGCAACACTTAACATAGATAATAGATTTAAAATTTTGGTCTATCTCAAAACCCCCCTTTATCTCGACTGATTGTAAAAATAAGTAAATGGGTGTATTAGTATTTATACACTTACCAAAGAACAACATACTTACCAATGAAGCAAAGAATCATAATGTGAGATTTAATTACAATTATCGTACTTGGGGTAGGAGAGGTTTCCCCTTCATAGTGAACTATTAGAGGCCCAACTATATAACTAGCTGCAATCCCTAGCATGCCCATAGTTGTACTAACACCTTGAAATTTAATAAAGAATTAAAAAATGCATAATTTAGGAATAGTTTGTAATAATATAATTAGCATAATTTTTTCATTTTGTAGAAAATCTAATAGCTGAAACATTTATAAGCATTCAATAAAAAAGAAAAAAACAAAAAAAAAAAAAAAACTATAAGATTGCTATAAAAAGAAAATTTTTTATGACAGATTAAATAATTCTTCTAAAAGTGTTGTGTTGAATTATTTTGATCATTTATCATTTAATTTTCATTAATTGATAGGCTGAGATAAGTTATGCAGAGTATTATTGCTAAGAATTTAAGCTGTACTAAATTGACTATACGAATTGAGTCAATGTGGCACATGAAGATTATTCTATTTATGAACCTTTTGACTCCTTAAAGATGATCTGGTTATGTCAGAATACTTACCAGGTTATATTCTAGTTGTTGTATCCATCATATATTAAGAATCCCTTCTAACGCCAAGGGAATAGTCTTCTTCACTTGAAGAATTAGTAAAAGCAACAAATAAATTACTTTTAGGTAAAGTGAGATTATAGAACTAATAATTGACAAGGACAATAAATAATCTCCAGAAAGTGGATTTTAGATTGAGTCCTGGAAAATTGTCAATAGCATATGCTTCGAATACTCTAGGACAAATATGCCATTCAAGTTATTCATTCAGATTTTACATGAAAGGCCTGTGGCCATGAATATCTGAATGAAGCTCACCGAAGATCACAGCTAACAAGCATCAGTAAAGCACACAACTCAAGGCTTTCATTCTTAGCTTTTCTTTAACTTAAATATTAAATATAATTAATATATTGTTCATTATAATAATGTTGCATATGCTTTTTTCTAGCATAAATCCAAGAAATCAAAAACTTTTTTTTTCCCCCCCACCGTGAAGCAC
>KZ807864.1:52614-63188 GCA_000696205.2 Oncopeltus fasciatus | reverse complement strand
AGATAATTATTATTTTAAAGATATAAGTACATTTTATACTGTAATGTATGCTATGTACTGAATAAATTCTTTTGAGTCAGGGTTACTGTCTTAAGAAAAAAAAACGAAACAACCAACAATGATTTTCGACTTGACATTGATAAAATGCCCGAAACTTTGCAAAAATACAAATTTGAAATGAAAAATTTTGAAGACAGGACTGCGTATTATTTCAAAATAAATTGTTTTGGGGTTTGTCTTATAATCTAAATCTCAATAAATTATAGATCTTTAAATTATAATCTAAAATCTAAATAAGTTATAGATTTACTGTTTGGGTTAAAGGATAGATTTCTTATAGAAGCTGCATCCTATTTGATGAAATAAATACCCAAAAAAAAAACATTATGGATATTATATTTTGTTTTCATACAATTAGTTTTCAAATGATGAAGCACGGAATTATATACATCAATTTATTGAGGAAAAAAATATCAAAAACAGTTTTCACATTTATATATATTTTTCCATTTACATCTTATAATTATTATTAATTCTTACGAATATTATTAGTCCTGCATTTTTTTCCCATTAAAACAGCAAAAGCACGCTTGGGACTCAGTGAGAAATCAGAGTAAACCAAATAAATGAGTTTTAATCCATCAGGAAATTTTAGAGTATCACATATTGGTGGGACAAACTAGAATCAAGCGAGTGAAAAATTAGCATATATTTTATTATCTTTTTTAATCCAATAATATCGGGGCAGAAAATGATAAGAGCACCACAGCTGGTATCCGCTACTGTTTCGCTTCCCAAAAGCATCTTAAGAATATTGTATAGATGGGAAAAAGTATGGATCTATCAGACAGTTCTAAGGCCTGTACTCACTTATAGAGCAGAAAGTTATGGATATGTATTGGATATGACTTTGAAAGGCATTAGAAGGAGTTGATCATTGATTCTGCGCCAAATTGTCGGGGCCCAGTGCTCTTCACAAAGAGTCGTGGAAGGCTATGTCGAAGCCATAGAAGATGTAAGACATTTCCTTCACCATCTTACTACAGAAAGCCCATGACAACTTGTGGATCGTCACTAGTCACTAACTAGTTCTCATAACCTGTTACATCTATCATGAGTTTTAAGATTAATTATTTATCCGCTTTTTATAACGCCCTAGTAAAATTATCAACAGTTTAATTTTTTTTGTAATTCAAAATTTATTAGCTCAATTTAGCGAAGTGGGTGTTAAAAATAAAGATTTCTAAACGCTCGCAGGTACACAACTCCGACTCATAAACAACATTTTCGAAGCATAATTGATAAGCGAGAGAGACTGATAAGTGAAACTTCTATGAAAATAAAATGAGAATTTTTTTTGGAATACATTACATTCATATGTAATATTTTAAATAGTGAAAGTTGTATTTCTTTAACTTTAAACAGTTTGTTCCTTATTTAAATAAACGAATAAGTTCATTTTACTTACCTAATCGATTTAACTGTGACATTTTGAGTGTAATTGATATCCTTATTTATTTTTTTATTTATTCTTATATATCAAGCATTTTAACGATTAGTTATTTCACAGTTCCTAAATGCTTTTCTCTTAAATAAAATATGTCTTAAGTCAGCTATTTTCTTACAAGTTACAGGTTCAAATTACGCATAATGTTTGATATAGTCCAAACATATGAACTCTTAGTCAAAGTTACATTTAAATAAGTGTTAACAACCAAAATTTTAGTATTATTTTCTATTTTTCTTTACAGTCAAAATAGCAATGAATCCTACAGCCATTGAGAGACTGCATGTGTATGCTATGGAATTCCTGTAAAACCTGGACTCTTCCTCGCTGCTTTCTTCATCTGGAGCAATGCATTCAATAGCAAAAATTAAGAGCCCATTCGTGAGTTTCTCAAAGAAGCTCATTGAACCATAAACAAGTGCACTGTTTCCAACGTCCTTTCCTATCGCGTCAGCTGTGACTACGAGGCTCGTGACAAGCTGAAGTGGAAAGGCGGACCCTAAGAGGACGGCTACTGCATATACACCATGTTTCTTGTAGTATTCACCATCGCATAGCCAGATAAAAAAGCAGGCAACCATACCAATAGCACAGCCAATGCCAAACGTTACTTTGCGCCCCAGTACTTGGCTCATCTTGGTTGTTGACCACGAGATAAAGAAACTAACTACATTTATCAGCAGTGGTATGGTTGCTGTGCATTCCTTCTTCATCCTTAAATCTCCATGTAAGTACAAATTCAAGAAGGACTGACTAACACTGCAAAAGACGCGAGAAGCCGTGTAAACAATAGCAGCCTGATAGATAAGTATGTTTGAAAAGACTTCTTTCATTGACTGTCTTTTTTGACCTGTAAGTTCTTCAGTTTCAAAGTCAATCTGATGTTCTTTTTCCTTGACTGTTAAGTAATAAATCAACGACATGAGGAAACCAACAACACAGACTATCAAAACAATCGCCATGAACTTCAGCCCGTCTTCCGGAGTTAGCCTATCTGTGGTCTTCTCTTGACAGAGCACAGCCCAGGATATGAGGTAGGTGAATATGCTGGCCAAGAAGGTGAATGAATTCCTGATGGAGAACAATTGGGTTCGCTCGATTTGATCGCTGGAAAGGACGGTGACTATCGCCAAGTGAACCACTTGTACCATGGACCAAGAGAATTGGAAGAGGATGACGAAGAAACAGTAGTAGATGAACTTGATCCATTCATTCACGGTTTTCGCAAGCGGCGCCGGGGAATACATGAAGGGCAAAGACAGCAAAACTCCCAGTGTTCCGATCAGATGCCAAGTTTTCTTCTTCCCCCACCTGTTGAAGATTTCCCACCGGTCGGTTATTATGCCTATTACCGGATTCGCTGCGGCATCAGCGAGTTGACCTATCAGCATGATTGCTCCAGCAATATAGCCTGAGAATCCCATCACTGTTTTGTAAAAAATGAGGCTGTACGTAAACCAAAGGGTCGAACACAAATCGTTGAAAGCGTGGCCTGTTCCATAACCGAATTTTTCCAGGATTGACAACACCATAGAGAATACGTATATTTTCCTTTGTTTTACATAAAATAATAATTTGGATATAAAATATTAACTGTTCGTCGCGTTATTTCTAAAAAAAAAAAAAAAATACTTCGTATTAAGTTTGGCTTTTACATCTAAATTTTGGTTAGGTAGTTAGAACACCTGAGATGAAAAATTATACTTTAAAAGTTGTTTTCGAACTTACGTTAATGGAAGCAGTTCTGAAGCCACGCTGGTGCATTTACATCAGGTCAATGTAGAACTGTTAATTTCTAACTGAACAAGTCAATTTGTTATTATTACCAGATCTTAAAAGTTTACATATTTAACATTTAAAAAACTTTTATGTAGCTTAAATAACAAAAAATAATGCTGCGATTATAAATTATGGTCTTCTTCTAAGCCACCCCTTTCCCTCGTACAAATCGGTGGATCAAACTTTATAACTATGATATCTTGGTTGTTTATTGAATAAAAAATAAATTTATGGTTGATAATAGAAATAAAATGTAATTTTTTAAATGATTTTAGTTGGGGTTCGGTCAAGTAGATCCAAAAAAATACAAATTTAAAAAAAGTATATTTTTTTTAAAGCTTATCTGCCAACGTTTCGGCTTACATTGTCATGAGAATACAATAATAATTGACAATATTATAAAGAGAGAACGGACATAGAACAAATTTCTTCAACTTATGCAAACATTTTCAACATTCTAAAAA
The DNA here is from genome assembly GCA_000696205.2 of Oncopeltus fasciatus. Taxonomy (NCBI): domain Eukaryota; kingdom Metazoa; phylum Arthropoda; class Insecta; order Hemiptera; family Lygaeidae; genus Oncopeltus; species Oncopeltus fasciatus. Next base: position 59,438 of record KZ807864.1, on the reverse strand, counting down.
CCATTAGCCCTCCGTCTCAATAATCCTGTCAAACATTTTTCCCAGTTCCAAAGTTACCTATTCCCAATAATACCCTTCCTTTTTTCTTTGTCATTTTTATTGTCCCTCTTTTGAAAGTGGCCACTCTCCCTTCGTACCTTCCGCCTCTTACATTCTCCCCCACCCATCCGCCTCCAACGTTGTTTCCCTGAAAAATTATATTCTTCAGTCATGGAAATGTGAACTTAGGGACAGGAGGTCCTCTCTCGTCTTCATGATAGACAGGAGTGGTAAACTACTGTTTTAAAATTACTGTTTTAATGTTATTCAATCATTTTTTAATAAGTTGTTGTCTGCATGTTTTTCAAATTCTTATACACAGCTTTCTACATTCATACTTTTGATATCATATTAACTTATGGTAATTCTGTATTATAATATTGTCAATTATTATTGTATTTTCATGACATTGTATTTATACAGCCCTGAAGATGGCTTACAATGTAAGCAAAATGTTGGCAGATAATCTTTTTAAAAGATATACTTTTTTTTAATTTGAATTTTATTTGGATTTACCTTGACTGAACCCCAACTAAAATCATCTAATATCTACGGTCAAAAAACTCTCCTTTTGTAATTTTTTTTGTAACTTTTATGTTCTATAAGATTTTCTGAAAAACGTCGATGAAGAAATATTTTTCGAATGTATCTTAAATAGATGAGCAGCTTTTATGGTCATTGTTCCCTCCGGCTTACAAATTAAATTTCCTCATTTAATCCTATTTATATCCATAATTAATAAAGCATGGGAAATCTGCTCGCATGCAACTTCTGCGTGACGGGATTTTATTAGTATGATTGAAAAATCATAAGAAGAAACTTTCTCTGTCTCACTGGGAAGCGTACAAAGACTGATGTTTTGCAGACTGGAACAGACACATACGGCGAGACTTGCGGTAATTCCGATTACCCTCCTTTACCATCCCCCTTCCCCTCCGCCAAATTAATATTAATTACTCCGGGGTAGTGGAGCTAAAGTTATTGTTCCGAGATTGCGGTATCTCGCTCCTCTGGATTAGACATGCCATTACCCCTGAGCAGGCGCGCAGTTCAATAATGTTATTGGCATTAATATAATAGGCATTTAACGTGAACAATTCCCATAAAGGGGCTGATGAATTATAGTCTTTGCTAAAAACCTCTTCAAAAAGATCATAATAAGTTTAAGGTGTCACCAACACGTGTAGATTCAAACCTTTTTCTAGATTTTTTTTTCTTTTTTTTTTACCCCCTTTTTTTTTTCATTTTAGAAAATCTTTCATGGGTAATAAAAGTGTAAAAACAAACACACATGATTAAATAATCTAAATGGTTATTATCACTACCAATGAATACAGAAGGTATGATAGACACATGACTAATCTTGCAGTAATTCTCAATATTTTTCTTCATTGAACTGAGAGTCTGTCCTTGAAACTGAGTGTCCAACACCTCTAAATTAAACATCTGATTTATTCAAGAAAAAACTACAACAAAGTATCCTTTCGGAGAATTAGCTAATATAACAAGTTAAAATAAAATGCATCTTTAAAAAAAATGTATTTTAAAACGCTGTAAATTATTCCATAATCAGGTAAATAATCTAAAAGGTTATTTTCACTACCAATAGACATAGAACTATCATACCTTCTATTATCCGTCGTCATTGATTTCTGCAAACCATCCTCCGTTGGCTATGATGGTTTGCAGAAACCAATGAAGACGGATAATAGAAAGTATGATATTCCATAATCATTTATTTTGTTAAACATTTAAAAATACGTAGAGTTTAATGTGTATTTTTATATATTGTTGTTCATTATATAAATAATAGAAAGTTAAAGTAATTGTCTGAATGAATAGTATATCTTTGTGCCATAAATTATATGAATTGGTAACTGGTAGCTGGTAGGGTAACGTAACTACAAACTGTAGATCCCACCTTATCGCATCAACTCGCAGATGCGCCAAGGAGCGAATTTCTTAAAAATATGTGTTGTGTGCTTTTTATTTTGGACAATTTTATTGAAAATTAGGGTTTGATTGGAAATACGTAATTATATATTTTGACAGACAAAATTTATTAGAAAAAGAGGAAAATTTGAACGCGTTTATGAAGAGGAAAAAGCTTCAGGTCAATCAATAGGTCTAGCCTTTTTTAAGTTATTGTTATGTTAAGATATTAACCGAAGGGTTATATGAAGATATTTATGATTATATGAAGATATAATCCCTTTAGCGAGCTCTGATCATGGTGATATATTAGCACCACCCAGAAGCGAGCGTAACCATTATTTAATATTAAATTTCCGTAATTTTCAATTTACATTCTTATTTCTCTACTACAATAGGTTAGCTATGATTTATATAAATTGAAAAATATGGACAAAACTAAGATAAGAAATATCTTAAGCTCAATACTTTTGTCAAATGGCAATAATCTAAAATTCATTGGGATAACCATATGGCTGTTAGAGTAATTCATAACATTCAAGCCTTAGTTTAATTAAAACCTCCTTCTGTATTGGTGGATCAGGCACATATGAAATTGGCAACACCATCGGAACGGAAAAGAATGAAAATCCCAAATTTCATAAAAGCCGATTGGGCCATTTTCTAAAAAAATAAATAGGTAAAAAGGAGTCTAGTTTTTCCCTTTGCTATGCAAACTTTTCTGATTTTATTACCTTCTTAAAGACAATTATGGGAAGAATGGTAACTTTAACGTTTTCTTCATTTAATATAGCGATAACCGAGTTTTAAAGAGGAAAACTAACATAATAAATAGGTAGACTTTAAAATTGTCTTCAATATAACTTTAAAACGTAAAACGTCAGGTGTAACTGTTTAATTGCTATAATAATAAATAATCTAAAGGGTTATTAAAGTCTAAGAGTTGACTACAGATCGTGACAATGAACGTATGTATTCGGCCAGAAGATGGACAATGTCCGAATGTGCTCGCCAACAGAAGATGGTTTGCAGAAACCAATGAAGACGGATAATAGAAGGTATGTTAGTGCAATAATAATATTTAAAGATTTTCTTTATCACATTAAACTTGTTATATTCAACCGATATGAAAGTGGGCTTTATTAGAACTAGAAGTGCATTGACACTTTCCACATGATTTGTCTTTGAAATATTAAATATTGAAATGTTATTTTTATTGTAAGTACATTTTAAAAGAATATAAGTTAAAATTTTAGTTAATTTATATTCTAACACAACTGAATATGGACTTCTAGTTGCATCTGATCATATTATCTGATGTGATTGAAGTGAAATTTAATGTTGAAATTCAAAAATTTCCTCAACTCCTACACCGTCTACCCAGTATTCAGGAGAAGTTAAATTGCACCTAAAATAGGATTAAATCTAAATCCTTTTCTGTACCAACCACTGTAAAGAAGAATTTCATAAATAATAAAATATAGTAATCTTAAAGAATACGAAATTATATTGTTCCCATTTTATTTTTTTTTTTTTATAAATCCTCAATGTGATGTTCCTTTACTGTGATGATTTATAGTTAAGAACAAAATTCTTTTTAAAATACATTTCATTTCATTCTTAACTTTAAAATTCTTAAAGTATTTTTTTTTTTTTAATTTTCACAAAATATAATGCGTTGGAATATATTTCTGAAGTAATTTAAAATAGTTTAGGGAGAAAAAAGTGGAGGTGGATATACCAAGGTAGAAGTATACGCTTAGGCCCTCTCGAGTAAACCAAGTCCCCCACCTCTCCCTCAAGAGCCACGCTCAGTGAAATATTCATGGCGAAGTTCGAGTTGGGTTTCTGATCTCGTATTTATAGGTGATCTGAGTGGGGTTCGATTTGCAACTGCAACTTCACATAGCCCTTATTTACCGCCACGAAAAACTCATTTTTATATGCACATGTAGGATGTGTCGCGTCAAATTTTCCGCCGAATGTCCTAAAAAAAAAACGGCGTAGTTTTCTCAACGCTGGTGACGTCATAGGATCGACCTAACCCCCAGGTGGGTCCAAAGGGATGTTAGGCGAATTTCCTAGTAACCTCATCGCTGGATGAGGTAGGTTTCCTATGGAGACATCATAGGAGCGATTTTTTCAAGATACCAAACGGGAAATCCATTAAAATTTACGCCAACCCTTAGTGCAAGGGAACAGAATAAAAAATCTAACTGTCCCAGCCAGGACTCGAGCCTGGATCTCCTGCTATCCGGGCCGGAGCATTTTCCACTTATGCTACCGGGACAAGTCTGATAAGTAATTAAATTCCCCGCACTAGTGTCGAGAGTCTAACCTCTGAGCTTAAAATGAATGTGCGGGAAATTTAATAACGAATCAGACTTGTCTTGGTAGCGTTAATGGAAAATGCACCGGCATGGAAAGCAGGAGACCCAGGTTCGTGTCCTGGCTGGGACAGTTAGATTTTTTATTCTGTTCCCTTGCACTACAAATTTTTAAAACTTACGTGGGATTAAATACCACCAAAAAAATTTATAAAATTACATATTACGTTTTTTTTATTTTAATTATAAAATTTACAAGACAAAATAGTTGTAATTATGAAACTCTTTTCGCCTAACTTTATATTAATCGACAATATTTAATAAAATATAGAGAAATAAGGCTTGTTTTCGCTGTGTTTCAGACATTTAAGTAAAACCTTCTGAACTAACAATGATGAGGTTGGTTGATTTGCCTATACGACTTTACTTATTAATTACGATACTTACTAGCTCTGTTACTTATATATCAGGATACAGCTCCAAAATATCAGCACATAAAAGTGAAGGGTTCTGCATTAGTTCAGTGGGCTAAGGAAAATGCATCACTGGCAGTATCTGTTTAATTAATGTTGATTGCTTATAGTTGGATCTTGACATGGATATCTTGACGGGCTGATTAATTGTCGGGGTTGTCGACAGAGAGCACTGCAGTAGCATTCAGACTGTGATTGATGTTTCCTTCTCTCAATGCCCTACTTACCAAGGACAAATCATAAGTTGAAACATATTTTCCTCAATATTTTGGAGTAGAGACCATATTTTCCATTGTTAATCATCTAGCCTATATACAAAAGAAGCAAAAAAAAAAATATATATATCCATGCAGTTGTACAAATATGCTGTAATTTGTAATCTTGTATATAGAAAACAAATTCGGTATTTATACATCTTTTTGCTAGCGTTAGATATATTTGTCAATGATTAAAGAAGGGGAACTGCAATATACTTTAATCAAGAACAGGTGAGATAAAGAGTGCAGTAAACACAAAAAGAGAAAAAATCACAAAGAGTAAACGTTTCTCGCCCTTCGTCAGTGAGGAGTGAAGAGAGTCTCTTTAGAGTTCAAGGATGGTTAGAGATGGTTGAAAGAGACTCTCTTCACTCCTCATTGACGAAGCGCGAGAAACGTTTACTCTTTGTGATTTTTTCTTTTTGATTAAGGGTTATTTTACTAACATGCTTCTATGGTAATAATGTGAAAAATTTACGTATGGGGTAACAGGTGGGAATTGTTCCGAATAGCTTAGTTAGTGACTTTACACCGTTATATGAAGACTTACGAGGGCCTGGAAAATCAATAGTTTTTCGGATTTGGATAGTTTTTCTAAATAATTACGACTTTCTTAAAATCGCCTTTTACTTAGTCTACCAAAAAATTTATGCAACACTCAGCGGACTTCTAATGAGTTAATTAAATGTATGATGTGTTTGACGCTTTTAAATTTTCAATGATAACTGTCTTAATTGAACCCAACTATTTAAGAGATTAGAAAAGGAGGTTTCTGACTCAAATTTGTTGTGTGTTATCAAATTTAATGAATTTAAGAATTATAAACATGTGTTTTTCAACTGAAGACATTCAAAATTTATAAGCTGGTTGTCAATTATGATCATTAATATTATGCCGTTTATGGTGTCAGGCGAAGAAACCCAATAAAGAAAAAAAAAAAAATATATATATATTGATAAAAATATTGAAATAGTGCAATTCCCAGATCGCGTTTGCAGATTATCTTCAAAGCAGGTACAAGCTTTTTTTTTCTCTTATTCTTATACTTTTTTACGTAATAATGCTGATTATATTTCGTATTGTATACAGTAGTTCTTATCATTTTGTTAAAATGAATACTTTGTTCCATATTTACCTAATTTGCACTAAGACAGTTAATTTATCTTTTAAATGTTAGTCATAAGAAAAATACATTTGACCCTCCATGATTTATCGCAACCATATAATATTCTAAATAAGAAGTTTCAGTCTTTCCTATATTTAATTCCTAAATAAATAAGTACTAGTCTATTGTTTATGATTTATTTACCTGATTTATTTGAGAGAGTCTATTGTATAAAAATTATACACGAGTCTTATAGATGGATGAATTTTACAATAAAGTTACAAACATGTGTAGTCTTTAGAATATAGATGTTTAACCTTGTAATATTGCCCACTGATTGTTTATTTCTGAATATATTACGATTGAAAGTCGATTACAGTATCAAATCAATGCTGACTCTAATATTATCAACTTAAACAAACTAAATTTTTTTTCATTTAGCCGCTACAAACCACTTAAAAGCAATAGATTGAAAGTGAATGTAACCATATTGCAACCTTCTAATATATATATGTACATTTTCCCTCTGAGCCACAAACTGCTTCAGACTCTTAGTAGAATTTTTATTTTAGATTATTTAAATATGACTACAATATAACTTTAAAGAGTAAAGAAAACAGTGGAAATAAAATTGATAATGACGCTTTTAGAATTTATTTATAATAAATTGATACAACTGCTCTTAATGCTA
>KZ807864.1:15355-33430 GCA_000696205.2 Oncopeltus fasciatus | reverse complement strand
ATATATATATATCAAGATATATTAGCGTTTGTAATTTTAAAAATGGTATTTGAGCTTAGAAAGAGAAATTTTATGGAAAGACCGAACAATTGATTGAACAATCATTCAAAACATTGTTATTATTAATGGTAGGACAAAAATCTATACAACATAATTGGTGGAAAATTCTTTTATTTATTTATTCAAGTTCATGTTCGATACAATTAAAAAAAAATATACTAAAATTAATCTTAAGATTGAAGTTAATCTTCTTTATGCTTATCTTTTTCATGAAATAGTTAAAATCACTTAGTTTTGACAATTTTTTGTCTATAGTTTAAAAAAAAAAAGGATTATATTCAGTTTTAAAGGAATATTTATTTTATTTGTCTAAAACAATAAATTGATCAAAATTGGGAAATTCATTACACAATCTTTATAGTTAATACCATCTTTCTTTAAAAAATTTTTTTCCTTGGATAAAGAAGTAAAATAACCGTATCAAATGAAAAGTCTATTACATGATCATCATTAGTATATAACATTACAATATTAAACCACATATTATTAAAAGTAAAAGAATAATTCCTTGGTGTTTAAAGTTATACTTCAGCTAGGTTACAAATGGATAATATATATATATATTTGGGTTTGTTTTACTTTAGATACAACAATTTTTAGCAAGTTTTGCACATGCTATAATCAGTATTTACCTAATCAATATTAATCTCTCCAATTGGTTTTTAGGTACATACATATTGAAATGAGCTGCATAAACTCTTTTTATTTGTATTTGAACTTTCAATCTCATGTACATTTATGGAATACATCTTCTACCCGTAAATAAATACAAGTAGAGTTTTCATAACTCTGAAATAAATATTTCGCCAACTTTGTCTGATTTCGCTCTATAATGAACTCAGGCCTTTCTTTTTCATTCTATTGCAATTTACAGGATATTCATATTAAAAAATTATGGTAATGTTTATCCCCTCCGCTAAATTTTTAAATTCACTATGTCACTCCTTAAACATTACTTTAATCAATGGAGAAATTCGTGTTCAGTTCCATTTCCCTAAAATAAATATTACCGCCACCCCCCACTATATTGCGAAAAACTTTTTTATTAACACTTAAAAATTTCACCTGATTCCCCACTCCTATTAATCAGATTTTTTTGAATGACTGAAAAATCCTTTTGTTGTCTATTTATAAGCAACACGCTAAATATAACTAAGGAAAACTAAAAACTGTCGCCTATATAGCGTTGACGGACACAACCTCACTTCCATACTCACACACATACACTTATACATATATATGTATATGTGTATGTGTGTGAGTATGTGTGTGAGTATGGGAGTGAGGGCATGTCCGTCAACGCTCTATTATTATATAATGTATAATATTATCTATATTAACCAGCACTTTGCCAGATACAAAACATGTAGAAAGTAATAAANAAATATATATATATAGGGAATCTGTAAGGTTGTATTTGAGAAAGGAAAAATGGAAACTATTTTCAAGAAATCAGTCACGAAAACCAAATCAATACCTGCACCCCTAGGAAATGTGCCGGAAAGTGATTGATAGGGAGGCCACGGTGAGGGGTTGGATTCTAGATGCAGTGCTAGATGCGACACCGAGGATTCCAGACGGAGTACAGGAATATAAGGAAGGAGATATATGTCCCCCCACCCCTCTTCTAGGGGGAGTATTTGAAATACAATCTCCTTTGTTTCTTCCAGGCCTTACTCCTCACTGGCTTTCCAGTATATATTACCAGCAACGATAACATCCTTTCGCTTTTCTTATCAAGAAGTAGGCAGTCTTCATAGTTTTTCACGATCCATATGCAGTAAATATATTTAAAATTTGTATTTCAGCTTAACAATATTTTAAAATCACTGTGTCACTGATACATCTATTATAAATTTTCACAAATTTAATTAGAATATTATAAGGCACACAAATCTGCTAATTTAATTAAAATCTTACTCCATAAATAAACACTCCATTACTATATCATGTTATTTCATTTCATAATCCTTACTATATTTTTGTTGCTGCATAGTTTGGTACTTATTTTCTATCACAAACAGTTTACTATATGTTCACGTAGGCTTCGACGGTCTTCAGATGTATTTACCGTTTCTTCTTCCGAGTTAGACCGTGTCAAGTTGTTGATAGTTGCCGAGCTTTCGCACATCATGTGATGGCTTCTTCAGAGCTGAAAAGAGAATGAGAGTTGTAAAAGAGAGATTTTTATACCTGGTTTTTAAAAATCTCTCTTTTACAACTCTCATTCTCTTTTAAGCCCTGAAGAAGCCATCACATGATGTGCCAAAGCTCGGCAAATAACACCAATTTGACACGGTCCAACCCGGAAGAAGAAACGGTAAATAGTTTACTATATTTTAACAATTTAATATGAGTCCATTAAGTGAGAGTAATTTCACATTTCAAAACATACCAGTTTTGGGATAATGTGTGGCTGTATAAAATATAAGCATTCAAATATTTTACTAAAATCATGATGATAATTGTGGTAAGGTAATTCTGCATTTAATTATCTATTTGAATAGTACAGGGAGCAAGAAAAAAAATCTCACAACCCCAGCCGTGAATTGAACCCGGGTGTCCTACTTGCCGGTCGGATGCGCTACCAACTACACGATCGAGATAGATGAGAATAATTTCGGGTTTAGTCCTGGCTTAGGTTTATTATGGCTCTCTGTACGATTCAAATAAATATATACTAAAAATTTCTTATTTAATGATGTGAGTTTATAAAGAGTTTTAAAGTTTTCTTAGACAATATAAGAGAAAAATAAAGTTCTTTAAGCAGCAAACTTAACCTTCTACCTCTAAAATTTATAGAGTCCATTAAGGTTAATAGCGCTCTTTAGGTTCTATGTACTATCAAAGTAAATATATGAGCTCTCACGGAACCCGAGGCTGGGTGAACATTTCCCCTCCCCACCCTCCACCTCCAGAGATACCAAAATAGTAGGCCCAAATGAGAAGTCTTGACACCCTTACACCAACGGGTAGAGGTTCTGTACTCAATAAAATCATAGAATTATTGATCTTCATAACTAAATAGTCCTACCCAGGGTCGTTCGTAGTGGTGATGGGTCTTCCTGATCACTATAAACTTATTTACTTACAGAAAACTCGGCGCCACCCTATTGTATTTACAACGAAAGAGGATAAAGTAACATAATACACTATGATATATAAGGGAGATCAATTTACTAATCCTGGGAAAAATATAAAGGGACCCATAACTTAACCTTTATTAACTGGCTACTCATCAAAATTAGGAAAAGAGAAAAAAAAATGACGCGATTCGTTATAAACTAAATGAAAGATTAAAGAAAACTTTATTAAAGCTAAGAAAAAAATAATAATAAAAAAAACACGACAATGTTCATGCTGAAGAATGCATCTTCAACTCTAATACAAGGAAAAATAGAACTGAATGAAATTAAAATTGGCCATTTTTCTAAATAATAATTCATTAACACAAATTATAAATAAATTAAAAGCTAAATGTACAAATTACAAATCTACTAATGTTAACTGTATGACTAGTAGACTAAGAGTGACGTCACAGTCTCTATGAACATACGCAAATCCAATCTAAGTTTATATTTCTTTGGAGATATTTATAACCTGCAGCAGTTACTGCAGTTTACGCCGAAAACTTAATTCCGCTATTGAGAAAAATAAAAGTCTACCCCTCAAAATCTATTAGATTCTATTGGTATTCCGTTGACGCGATAGTTTTTGAATTACTTGGTTTAATTGTGGTGGCGAGGCACAGATACCCTATCTGTCAAAAATTTTAGTTACAAAAATTTTTAAAAACCGATTAAAATTATAATCGAAACTTTTATATTTTTACATGAAATAGTTTAGAATATGGCTCATTCGATATTTCTATAGACATGGATATGTATTTCTGAAATTCGTTTTGTTTATATTTAAAAACACAATTTATATGTAATGTTTTTAAAGGACGTAAATAAAATTTAAAAATAATAAGCCCTGATAACGAAAAGATACGAGTAAGGAATCGTTTATGTAGGCTTCGACGGTCGTCAGATGTATTTACCGTTTCTTCTTCCGGGTTGGACCGAGTCAAATTGTTATTTGCCGAACTTTCGCATATCATGTGATGGCTTCTTCAGGGCTATCACATGATGTGCGAAAGCTCGGCAAATAACAATAATTTGACACGGTCCAACCCGGAAGAAGAAACGGTAAATACGAATAAGGAAAGGTAAAAAAATATTGAAATCGATATATGTGTGTATCTTGTTGACATTAAAGAACGGAGATTTGTTTACTCAAGTGGTTTGGCCTGACCTAGGATATCTCTGACTTCCTACCACAGACGTCCTACGTGCATAGACTAAGTATACAGGAATGTGTATTCGGGTAGGCTGTCTGGAAGGTTTTCTTATAAGTACGCTAGGCTTCCAAATAATAATGACCTTGAAAGGCCTTACTTTTTATTGTAGGACATTGCTCCATATGTTGAGTTATCACTAGTTGACTGATTGACCTCACAAACAAGCCTGTATACTGACGCTGTATACCCAAACGATTCTAATCCATAATTCCCTGTTGCATTTTCAAACCCCCTGCCTATATATATTAGGGAGGCCACGGTGAGGGGTTGNAAACAAAGCAACACCAGACCTTGGTTTTGGGATAAGGCTAGATATGAAACAGAGGAGAAGAAATAAGTTTGAGAACAAAAACAATTTCAAAATTAGGGAATATAAAAAGTAGAAATGGAAAACCATAAGCAAGAGCCTGAGAGTTTAAACCAATCCTGAGATCAAACATGCAAAATAATACACAATGATCCCATACTTGGATTCTAAAGGTCATAGCATTGAACATGAGATGAAGGGTACAATCTTATATATATATATATATATACATATGTATCTTAATGTGCGTCCGTGTGTACTTTGCTGTAAGTCTGAAGAATCTCTTTCATCTCTCAAAGAAAGAAAATTCCCCTCTATCCCTCTGGAACATTTGTAAGCAGGTACGATTCCCCAGGGAAGTTCGTGGAAGAGGTCAGGGCCATACTTATACTTCACTCTGGGGAGATGTAACGCTCATTCGGGTCGAGCGATTTTGTAGAAGTTCCCTCAACAAATTCCATTAATCATTTCTGTCTGCGAAAGCAAGGCGGGAGTTCGCTTGGCGCCGCCTACCCTTAGTTCTCGTCACCTCTTCTCACTCAGAGAGCGTCTAGTCATTACTGTCTTCTAAGCAAAGCATCCCCTTTGTCATTCCAGCTTTCTACCCTAAATATTCTGCTTTAGATCTATTTCAGGAAAGAATTAATTTACTTAAAAAGGAAAAATAAATTTGTTTTCATTTGTAAATACTTTTATTGTAGTATATATATTTTCATTTCCTACCAGAGATATCACATGGTGGTGAAATTTTAATTTTAAATCAAATATAACTTAAAAATGTAAAAATTGTTTAGGTAAATATGGAAGTATAGCCTTAAGGTTTATGCACAATAATGAAAGATGGATTGGCTTTAACGCATTTTTGTATCTAAATTTAATAAGTCACATACTTAAAAAAATTTTTTTTTAAAATATGGTTAGTAAAAGATTTAGTCTTCTTGCATGCAGTAATATTACTCCTACAAATTATTTGCAATATCATTTATACAATTAAATAATTTAAAATTTTATTATTACAATTTATGAAGTGAACCATTCTAACAATTAGTGTGTCTTTCACATGCCCGTTCTGCTTTTCTAAGCTTTTATGGAATTGAGCTTACTAAATTTTTTGGAGACTTACATGAAATATTTTGACATTATTCTTGTAAAATTCTTTTAAGCTCTAACTTGAAAAAAAAACCACTTTTTTTTCCATACTTGAAAATCTCCAAAATTCTTCATTTGTTCCTATTGGGTTAATATCTGGACACAGGAGCTAGGTTTCGGACTGCCGTGGAGCATGAAGCCATTGTTATTTTCAGTGAGAAGTATGCTACGGGTTATTATCCCTCTGGAAAAAGAAGATATGTTCTAAAACCAAGGTATGTGGACATCTACTTTATATTATGAAGCAATTATATCCATAAAGTGTATAAAGTACATACGAATTACATAAAATACTAATTATGAAGTTAAATATCGACATGAGCATTGGCAGTCGTGATGATACCAGCAATGAATTGCTATTTTACCATATTATTGAAACCTTTCATCTCCAAAACGACATATCCTCACCCATTCTTAGTGTCAGCATTTTTCAAAGCCTTCAATTCAATAACCTTAAAAAATAAAGTAACTTTATTTAGAGAATCTGTAGATTCTTCCAAGTGCTCTTCGGGATACACTAAAATCTTACTGGGCTCATTACCAGGGAGGTCTCCCCAGTAATGAATTGTCTTAAAATATAAATAGGATAAATAGATATAACTCAACACAAAAGTATAAAGGCTGAATTTATGAAGACTCCATTAGAATTTTTTCTCTGTAGTATAATAAAACTAGTATCTTTGTTTCTTTAAATCATTTTTTTTTTATCCAGAGTGAAATACTGACTTTATTCACGAAAAACGCCAGCTAAAATACCATTATTCCAGGGCAATGTAACTTTATTAACTTACTTAAACAAAATTCACTGATATAAGATAGGGAGAAAAAGAGCTACAAGAAGAGTGCGTGTCTGTCTGAGGCAATTAAATAGCAGGCGTTCTAACCCCTAAACTAGTCCGGCGTCAACTGCCGTGGGGGGGGGGGGTTTTTTCCGCGTGCGTCCACAACCCCTAACTGAGGGACCGCCTTCCGACACGCGATACGGAACGGCACATAGATACTCCCTTCTTCAGATTTACAGGTATCAAGAACTTCTGTTAAATAAGTTTCAAGAATAAATATAAATAAAATAATACAAGTTATAATCGGATTTAAAATTATATATGTAATAATTTTTGTTGTAGAGCAAAATATAAATAGATGCATATATATATTGAGTGTATACATATATTAATCTAAGGGTTGATCGCTCCTAAACCCGATCCTACCTAACTATATATATATATATGTGTGTGTGTGTGTGTGTGTGTGTGTGTAGAAAATGAAACACTAGCGGATACGATATATAGTAATTAAGAACAGGGGTGATAAAGTGTGTAGTGAACACAAGAAAGAAAAAAATCTAAAAAGTAAAATTTAGTCCCTTTTCACTCCTCACTAAAGAAAAGCGAGAAATCTCCGAAAATTTTACTCTTTGAAATTTTTTTCTTTTGTGTGTCAACTGCGCTCTCTATTCCACCTGTTCATAGTTACAATAAATCGCAGCCGCGAGTGTTTCATTTTCTATATATACTTTCTCTCTCTTTCTCTCTCTCTCTCTCTCTCTCTCTCTCAGTCTCTCTCTCTTTCTCTCTCTCTCTCTCTCTCTCTCTCTCTCTCTNACACACACACACACACACACACACACACACACACACACACACACATATATATAGGAAAACAGAGGTCATATTTTGAATTCTAAATAACTATAACTGTTAATTTATGTTTCTATTTTGCTTCACAACACTGAATAAAATTATTACTCACACGTTAATACTGATATGACCATGGAGATATAAAAAAAAATTTGTATTTCTTTAGTTTTTGCAATTTTGATAAAGGAACTGAGCTTTGAATTTTTCTTTTACAGTTTTCTTGATATAAACAAATGTTATGGATAGTTTAATTGGTGGCATTTTTATTGTTAAATATTTATAAAATTTAATTCGGTTTATACCAGTAATTCATAATTACCGGATGAGAGTTGCCAATTCAATAATAATAATTTTTAGAGTTGCCAATTCAGTAATAGTTATTTACTAGTATTTTTTAAATTTAAATGAGACTACCTATAACGTAAGACTTTAAAATTGTGATTTTATTTTACATAGTGAGCGAAACATTTTCTTCTTTAAATAAAAGTCTTTATATGTAAGTTTATTTAATAATTGTGTAAAAAGTTGTAAATAATGTAAAATGGTTAATAAGAGGTGGTTACGTAGATCCAATATTTAAAATATCTAAGTGCTCTACTTTTTTAAGGACAACGAAACAATATATATGTGGAGAATGAATTGTTATAAAATTTTACCAGAGAAAATATTTCTGAGGAAAGGATATTAAAATAAATTTATAATGAAATACTAAATTAAATTATTGCAGATTCATTTTAGCATTTTTATGTAGATTTTTTTTTTGTTAACAGTAATTCATTGTTAAATTTAATTGGTAATTCTAATCTCTAAGTCCTTAGCTTAAGAGAACAGGCCGGCTTCAGATCTTCCTTTGACCTTTATTAGAGATAATCTTTACTTATTTATTTAAAACTATTGACATCAAATTGTAAATATATATTCTCTTGCTGTTCCTCCTTAGAATTAATTTCCTTGTAATATAATACCACTGTTTCTGGGACTGCTATTGACATTGTGTAACTTAATTTATTTTGTCTTGTTTAAATAGAACTCTTTCTTAAATAAAAAAAAAGGAATTGTATTGTTTCCTTTAAGCTACTTAAAACCTCTGTGATTAGTTAAATTTTCCAATTTATTGACAACATTCAACTTGTACATCAGGTCATGAATTATATTTCCCTTACGTCAGAACTCAGCTACGTATATAAGAGAGTGCAATTAATTAATATTAAAGCTTTGTCAATATACCTACCATTATTTAAGAAAATAATGATATATGACATAATTAATTTATATTGGATTCTAACCTCGCAAATTTATCCTGCCAAGTGCATTAACCTTTTTACCATCTTTCTTAATTCTTAACATAATTAAAACCTAGTTCTTTTTTAATTTTACAAGGATTGTATTTTTATTTAGTTACTCTCATTATTTTTGTTAATTTTTATTAAAATTGTGTAATAATTTAAAATAATAATANAATAATAATTTTTGTAATAATCCTCAAACAATGCTGTTATGACTGCTGATTCACGGAATATATTTCTCAAATAATTTAAATTTATCATAAATTTTCATGCAATCCCTAAGTAACTCTTGTTTATGGAAACTATTTAATCTAATAAACCAGAAATATCTAAGGAAGCATTTGTAACTCAATAGAAAGAAACACAAATGAGAATACATGAAATAAAAGGGAACAGAATAAAAAAATCTTACCACCTTAGCCAGGATTCTAACCCGGGTCTTCTGCTTTCTAAGCAGATATGCTGACCATTATACTACCGAAGCTAGTCAGTTGGTTTCTCCTACTCCCCGCACTTTACTCCGAGTCTAAAGTAGTTATTTTTATTCTATTCCCTTGCATTTATTGTATAAAATTAACGTGGGATTAAATACCACAATTAAAATCAGTATTTAAAACAAATAGGAAGTGCCAGGTAGTAATAACACTAACTCCACTCTTACAGTATTATATTTTCCTAAGTGTTTCAAGGAGTTTTCATACGGTTTTTTATTATTAGCAAAATGTTAAAAGAGATATTAACAGTCTCATTCTTTAATAATATTAGCTTTAA
Source organism: Oncopeltus fasciatus (assembly GCA_000696205.2). NCBI lineage: Eukaryota > Metazoa > Arthropoda > Insecta > Hemiptera > Lygaeidae > Oncopeltus > Oncopeltus fasciatus. The sequence continues at coordinate 23,878 of KZ807864.1, read as the reverse complement.
AGTGTTTAGAGCATCGGAATCCTTATTTTAAGGATTTTATTGTAGTTAATTTTCAAAAAAATTTAAAGCTTATATCCTTATTGATTAAATAAAGTTTATAATTCATCAATTTAATTATATTTTGTTAAGTTTCTGTCTACTCATATCCTTAGGGGTTAGAAAATAATTATGGGTTGTAACCAATTCCGTACTTGTACCTCAGTAATATTTTCTTAGCTTGAGCAGTGTGCTTATACGTTATTTAGGGATTTTGTACTGAGAAAGTGGCTAATTACCCAGCACAGAATACAGATTTCACTTCGGACCAGTGAAGTTAAGTAAGTCCTGCAGAGGGAGGGAAAGAAAACACCCCTAAATAAATGAGAGGTTTGGGTCCGGACTTCAGAGGCAGGCCACTCGAAGCACTAAATCCTTTATGTTAGGGTCCGTTCGGGAGTTAGCTTTGGGGCTCTTTTATGCTCGCACCTTGGAAACCACACCGGCCATCTTGTTCTCCTGAGCTCGATTGGAGTGTACTTTATAATCCATGGTCTTCTAGAATTAGTTTTTAAAAAAAAGTCCTGAGTAAACCTTGTAGCATCCCATGTTTCATCAAGTTTATATGACTAATTTCATCAATACAAGCAAAAATGACACAATTAGTGTAAATAGTGCTGCTATGGTCAATAATCATTTGTCAAAACACTATTATGACTAAGGGCTTAAAAATAATTACCTTACATATGAATAGGTGAGAAAGAGATAGAGGGAGGAAAAAAAAAGTTTATAGGCGGCTAGATTCGAGCCTGTAATCTAGCCCAGCCAGGGGGGCTGTCTGAATCTCAGTAACTTTCTCCCGTACTTATCTCTGTTAGGACAAGCTGTAGGACAGAACGTGTCGTTCCCCCTTCACTGAACTGTTCACTGTCTAGAGCACACTTTTATGTGCTATTTAAGTATTTTTCATATGTTGGTCCATAGTTCTTTACTGAACTTAGTGAAACTGTGTACTGTCACTTAAACTTGGCCTGTGCCATGTTTGATACATATTAGTTTACCATTACACTAATATACTAGTCAGTAATGAGGAGAACGCAATGAATATGTTTACACAATGGCTGACTAGCGCTTTTAACTCCTCTGAAAATTTTCTGAAATCACTCTGTTCCTAAGCTCACCAAACCTGTTTATTATAAAACGTCCTACCAGCCAATTAGTCTCCTTCCCTTACTATCCAAGGTTTTTAAGAAATGATTCCTATCACAAATTCCTTAAATATCCCCCATTTCAACAGTTCGGCTTCCGATCCCATCATTCTACTGTCCAGCAGGTGTTTCGCGTTGTAGACTTTATTTCCTCTTCCCTCGAGCGAAAAGAATTCTGTCCTGGTACATCCTTAGACGCCACTCAAGCATTTGACCGAGTATGGCATTCTGGACTATTATATAAGCTCCATATTTCCAAGCACAATCCTTAAATCGTACCTTTCTAACCGTTCCTTTAGGGTTTCTTTAGGGACAAGGATCAAATTACACTTCCCTGTTAAAGCGGGTGTCCCACAGGGCAGTGTGCTTGGACCTATCCTTTTTATCCTTTATACTGAAGACATCTCCACTCATGCTAATACCCTCTTAGCCCTTTTTGAAGATGTCAAAGCGATCCTCTCTTCTCACCCTGAATCCAAAACCGCTTTCAACACTTCACAAAACCACATTAATACTATTCAGCAGTGGTAACTAATGGGGAATTAAAATAAATGAGTCAAAATGCGTTTAGATAAATTTAAACCAAGAAAAGATTCTCCAAATAATATTACAATAATATCCTTATAGCTCTCTCTGATTAAGTCCCTTAAAATGAGTTTCATCTTGACTCGTGAATTAACTGTAACGAACATATTAAACATAAGTAATAAGAACTTAACAAACGCTGTAGAAGAGTAAACAGGACAGTTTCACAGTTTACAACAGAAAATAAACTAACTCTCTAGAAGACGTTACTATGATCGATATAAAATTACGGTGCTAAACTCTGGGGTACCACTAAGCCTTACAACATCCAACGAATAGATTAGTTACAACCCAAATTCCTTAAGATAATTGAAAATTCTTCTCATTATGTGTTGAAATCTACCTTCCATTACGGTTTTAATATTCTGTATGTCCAAGTCCACCGGCTTTGCACTCTTACATAGCAAGCTCCCATTCCATCCTAATCTATACGCTCAATCCTTGTCATCAGACTCAATTTCTTAGAGTTCTCCCAACGACAAAAATAAGATGGCCTCGGTATTTATTGGGCCTTAGTTACTATATCTCAGCCTATATATCAGTCTATATATTGACTATATTTAAGCTAAAATACTTTTCATTTACATTGTTTTTGAATATTAACTATTCCGAAAAATTACAAAATGTTACTATTTAAACAGAATGTAATAAATAAATATATGATTTTAAATAAATATTGTTTTTTTATTGTTTAAGTGAATGACTTAGAAAAAAACTATATATAAAAAGAAAAAACTTTGGTCTTTTCACTTCATTTGAGAAACAGCACAGAAGAGTATAGCTAAAGTTGAGAGCACTGGAAAAGTTTCATTGATGACAGTGTTCTAGNAGAAAAAAAAAAAAAAAAAAAAAATTCCTTTTTCTAAGAAGCTTAGTAAACCTTGTTGCATCCCATGTTTCATCAAGTGTAAATGAATAATTTCATCAATACAAGCAAAAATGAACACAATTAGTGTAAATAGTGCTGCTATGGTCAATAATACTTTGTCAAAACACTATTATAACTAAGGGCTTAAAAATAATTACCGTGCATATGAATAGGTAAGAAAGAGATAGAGGGAGGAAAAAAAAAGTTTGTAGACGGCTAGATTCGAGTCGCGCCCGGAGTTGGCGAGCCGGGGCTGGGTGCTCAAGTATCGGCCTGTTATCTAGCCCAGCCAGGGGGGCTGTCTGAATCTCAGTCACTTTCTCCCGTACTTATCCCTGTTAGGACAATAGTAGGACAGAACGTGTCGTTCCCCCTCCACTGAACTGTTCACTGTCTAGATCACATTTTATATGATATTTCATAACGTATTTTTCATATGTTGGTCCATAGTTCTTTACTAAACTTAGTGAAACTGTGTACTGTCACTTAAACTTGGTCTGTGCCATTTTTGATACATATTAGTTCACCATTACACTAATAAAATAGTCAGTAATGAGGAGCACGCAATGAAGCTGTTTACACAATGGCTGACTAGCTCTTTAACTCCTCTGAAAATTTTTTGAAATCACTCTGTTCCTAAGCTCACCAAACCTGTTTATTATAAAACATCCTACCAGCCAATTAGTCTCCTTCCCTTACTATCCAAGGTTTTCAAGAAATGATGCCTATCACAAAATAAGTAAATATCTCCCAAATCAACAGTTTGGCTTCCGATCCCATCATTCCACTGTCCAGCAGGTGTTTCGTATTGTAGACTTTTTTTTAGGTGTTTTGCTAGACTTCCCTCGAGCGAAAAGAATTTTGTCCTGGTGCATCCTTAGACGTCACTGAAGCATTTGATCGAGTATGGCATACTATTCATTTACCATTTCTTCTTCCGGGTTGAAACGTGTCAAATTGTTGATAGTTGCCGAGCTTTCGCACATCATGTGATGGCTTCTTCAGGGCTTCTTTTATAATGATTAATTTATAATCAAAGCTTCTTCTTCAACGTCGAAGCCTACGTGAACATACGATTCATTGGCATACTTGTCTATTATATAAGCTTAATAATTCCAAACACAATCCACCTAATCCTTAAATCGTACCTTTCTAACCGTTTCTTTAGAGTCCGGCAAGGATCAGATTACTCCGAACACTTCCCTGTGAAAGCGGGTGTTCCACAGGGCAGTGTGCTTGGACCTGTCCTTTTTATTCTTTATACTGAAGACATCCCCACTCATGCTAATACCCTCTTAGCCCTCTTTGCAGATGACAAAGCGATCCTCTCTTCTCACCCTGAATCCAAAATCGCTTCCAACACTTTACAAAACCACATTAATACTATTCAGCAGTGGTAACTAATGGGGTATTAAAATAAATGAGTCAAAATGCGTATAGATAAATTTAAACCAAGAAAAGATTCTCCAAATAATATTACAATAATATTCCTATAGCTCTCTCTGATTCAGTCCCTTAAAATGGGTTTAATCTTGATTCATGAATTAACTGGAACGAACATATTAAACATAAGTAACAAGAACTCAACAGACGCTATAGAAGGATAAACAGGACAGTTAGTTTCACAGTTTACAACAGAAAATAAATCAACACTGCAGAAGACATTACTGCGATCGATCTAAACTTACGTGCTAAACTCTGGGGCTAAACCACTAAGCCTTCCAACACCCAACGAATAGAATACTTTCAACCCAAATTCCTAAGGATAATTGAAAATACTTCTCATTATGTGTTGAAATCTGCCTTCCATGAATATTTTAATATTCTGTATGTCCAAGACCTAATCTCCACCGGCTTTGCACTCTTACATAGCAAGCTCCCACTCCATCCTAATCTATACGCTCAATCCCTGTCGACGGACTCAAAATCTTAAAGTTCTCCCAACGACTAAAAATATGATGGCCTCGGGATTTCTTGGGCCTTGATGACTATATCTCAGTCCCAGCCATTGACTATACATCAGCTAAAATACTTTTCATTTAAATTTTTTTTTGTATATTAACTATTCCGAAAAATTAAAAAAATGTTTTTATTTAAACAGAATCTAATGAATAAATATATGATTTTAAAAAATATTGTTTTTTATTGTTTAAGTGAATGACTTAGAAAAAAACTATATATAAAAAGAAAAAACTTTGGTCTTTTCACTTCATTTGAGAAACAGCACAGAAGAGTATAGCTAAAGTTGAGAGCACTGGAAAAGTTTCATTGATGACAGTGTTCTAGTAAAGCCTCCGCTCATTTGTGTAGTTTGTCTGAATGAGGGTTCGCAGGAAGACAGATTGCCTTTGAAACGACTTACTTCTGTACGGTTTTGTCGGCCCAGAAGTAAAGGCAGAAGAGAAACTCACGTCCACTAAATTGAGGTGCATATCCTGGAGGGTTCCAATAACCTTCCCTTTTTATAAATAGTAACAAAACAAATGGAGACCTATAATAGTGAGCTGTAACTTGTATCAAATGATTTGTTAAACTTTTAAATCATTAACACCATATTCAATAATATGATTTATTGTTAAATTTATTACAAATCTCTATTTACGCAAATCTGTCACCGAGCTATTGAATTAAACCATATGTATTCCTTTTATAACCAAATCTTATTCAAACATTCAAGAATTATCTGAATAATTAGCTGTGGCATATTTAGGTGCCAATTCTATTACTGACAAATCACAGCCTAGTCCGGTCTGGTGTATGGCTGGGTCCTCTCTTCTCGTGGTCGCATGTCCTCGGCTACTCCCGGCTCTGGACCGCTGTTTAGGTCCCGGGCTCTGGAGAGACGCGAGCACTCTGGTTGGCAGGGGGTGAACGCGTCTCACCTGTAGAGCTACGAAACTATTTATAACGCACGACATAGCAAGGAGAGCAGCCGGGCGTGGCCGTGGCGGTTTTNCCTGGCAGGGACAGATAGTTTTTTTATTCTATTCCCTCTCATTAATTGTTTGAAATTTACGTGGGATAAAAACCCCAACCAAATAAAATATTTATAAATAAAAAATACACATTACCTAAAACATTAAATAATAACATAGGGTTCGAGCATAAGACGATATATTCGTCTTTCTCGTAAGACAGACTCTTGCTAGTGGGTTGGGAAATTATGGGAAGTTATTTGGCTAGTCTTGGTGGTGCAAGTGGTAGCATACCGGCCCGGAAAGCAGGAGATCCAGGTTCGAGTCCTGGCTGGGACAGATAGATTTTTTATTCTATTCCCTCTCATTAAATGTTTAAAATTTAATAATAGACCACAACTAAATTAATATGTATTAATAACATAGGGTAAGCCCGCACACCCACAATTGTGCAATTGCGCTGAGTAGTTCCTAAAGTAAACAAATATAAAAATATCTCTGAATTGCATTTCTCTAAGCCTAATATAAAGCCTTCCTTAATGACACTTAACATTTCAAGTAAAATAATGAATCTGACTACTTGTCCGATTTCACTAAACAACTTCTCAAGAACACAATCCTTATAAAATTGCATTTCACGCTAAATGATGTTCTGCAAGAGGTTATTATTAAGCGTTATTGTGCGGGTTATATTTCTATAACTCTATTAATGACGGATATAATAAAGAATTCTCTATTCGGTATTCTATCCGAAGGTAGAACACCTATACGTATATATAGTTTTTCGAATGTATGATGGTATATAGGCATTTATCCTAAGCCGAGTTACGGTACTTATAAAAATGGCTTGATTTCCTAGCTAGAGGATAATCTGTCAAAATTAAATTATATTAAAGGCATCTTGACACCTGTCGAGAGTATTAATGAGGTGCAGAGACGGATATCCATTATGTCATAATTTGCGATACCAAATAAATTTTGTAACAAGACGCTTCACTCTTACAAAAAAAAAAAAAACCATTCGGCGCTGCAACTAAAATCACATAGATAGATGTGTTTAGAATCAATAAAGAATATATTTAAGAATGAAATTAGAGGATGGAGTGCAAACAGTCTACTTAATTTTCTAGTTGGCTTTCAGTGATAATAATTTTTTTCTTTATTGCTCTTTTCTGCGTTTAGGATAAAATGATTATTATTTTCTATAATATAGAAGAAGAAGAAATATATTTTTTATTCTTGGCCCAAAACAATTGTTTTTTACACACAAGATGGATGATATGGTATGTATACAATAAATAATAACACAAGAAAGCAAAAATACAATAAAATTATTAAAGTTGATATCCTCCCATAGAAGATGGCTTACAAAAAAGCCTAAATTTTGGCAGATAATATCAAATACATTTCTTAAAATTGTGTTATTTTTTGGATCGATCACTATCAAACTCAAACAAATAGTCTACTAATTATTAAGGAAGTTATTTATAGAAAATTAGAGCTACAATTGTTTGAACTTGACACTTATTTGGACATACTATGTTCATAAGAAACACAATACTTGAGAATATATATATATATATATAATGCGGTCTCGGATGGAGTCTTGAGTAGAATAATCTTTTCTCTGAACCACTCGACCCCCTCATAATCACATTATCAAGTTTTAGCTAGCAGAGAGTGAACATTTAAGGGAGGTAATGGTTCTATCTCTATTACTAGATAATTCGATTGGTGGTTTTTAGTAGTGGGACACCTCCCTTATTAGATTTGTGGGTTCCGGATTCCAAGTAAAAAGAGTTAGATGAGAAAACTGTCTCTTAGTACTCTTTTTAAGAAAATTAGTTTATTGCTCTTTATTAGATTTTGACTCTCTAATGCGCGATAATTATTGTATTTTATCAGGCCTTTGGCGATATGTCGTCGCGTGACAAATTAGTACTTCCCAGTAAAACTTCCCTCATAACTAAATGCAATTTTCATGGAAAATTTTAATGGAACTGATTCTGTTTCTTCTCTCTAGAAATTCCGGGGAGTAATTATTCTTGGCTGCGATAGCTTTATAATGCTTGCTACATATTTATAATATATATTCAGGAGTTGCCACCTTCCGTCTCGGAGCAGTCACCTGGACTATATCAGAGTTTGACTCATTTCATAAGAAATTTTTTTTTTTTTGCAATTTCAAAATCAATTTATTTTAGGACTCATGATTTTTGAAAACTGCCTCAGTTGTTGGGTCAATATTGTTCTGTATTTCTCATTCTATCTTCGAAGGAAAATGTATGCTTCATTATGTTTGTGTGTNCCAACGTTTCGGCTTACATTGTAAGCCATCTTCAGGGCTGTAGAAATACAATGTCATGAGAATACAGTAATATTTGAAATTAGTATAATAGAGAATTATAATATAATGTGATATCAAGAGTATGAATGTAGAAAGCTATGTAAGACAATTAAAAGTTTATGAAAACAATTTGAAAAAAACAAGCAAACAAACAACTTATTGACAAAAAAAAATTTGAAATATCATTAAAGCAGTAATTTGCCAATCGAATTATCTCTATTACTAGATAATTCGATTGGTGGTTTTTAGTAGGGACACCTCCCTTATTAGATTTGTGGGTTCCAGATTCCAAGTAAAAAGAGTTAGATGAGAAAACTGCCTCTTAGTACTCTTTCTAAGAAAATGAGTTCATTGCTCTTTATTAGATTTTGACTCTAATGCGCGATATTAATTGTATTATCAGGCCTAGGCGATATGTCGTGCGACACAAATTAGTACTTTCCAGTAAACTCCACTCATAACTAAATGCAATTTTCATGGAAAAATTCTAATGGAACTGATTCAGTTTCTTCTTTCTATATTCTCTCTAGAAATTCCGGGGAGTAATTATTCTTCGCTGGGATAGCTTTATATAATACTTGCTACAAATTTTTTTTTTTTTTTTTTTTTTTTTTTTTTTTTTTT
>KZ807863.1:317118-327315 GCA_000696205.2 Oncopeltus fasciatus | reverse complement strand
GTAAACAGAATATAATAAATAAAGAAAAAATGAAGTGCAACATTTTTTTTTTTGTACAATATCATTTTCTATCATGCAAATATTTGAATGACATTTGAAAGCTCACATTAGACGATTCATTCATTACATTTGACCTCTTCTTTGTAGGAAGAAGACCAACCGTTTTTCATTCATGTCGGTTTCTAGGATGAACGTAGACATTCCTTCTCTTAAATGGCAATCCAAAACTCATGGGGTACCTACTTTAACATTCGCTATGGATTTGTCGACCGTGGTCAACAAACGTCTGTATTCCACGGTCCTGCCCTGCGTTCGCTAGGCCTCACGCAAGATTCCCATGGGTGTGAACTGTTCGGTTTATGCTGGATCATTCTCAGAGTAGATCTCGGGCCTCTTCTTACCATTCCCATTCTTTGCGCACCCCCATTCCGCTATGGGCAATAGGAAAACTGACCAGTACAGTTCACTGCTTGGCCATAACAACCCTTTCACCCTTTCTTCCACGCACCAGGGAAAATTCCGTTCTTCACATACGCAATTGGTGAAATAAGTACCCGAATTCCTTATTTCGTGAAGCATCTTATTTTAAACCATTGTATGACTTCGAAATGGCCAAAATTGTGGGAAGAGAGATGTAACAAACTTAAAAAATATTATTGGTAGAGAGTTGTTGGGATTCGACCAAGGTTGATCCAATAAAAATGCAATTTAAAAAAAATGAGCTATCATGAAGGAGAGAGAGGACGTGTGTTTCACCTGGATCAAGTATTGATGACTGGATTAAATTGACAAAATCATCAATATCTTCAAAGCTACTAGAGTTATGAAAAAAAAAATTAAACCTCATAAGTGTAAAAGATAATTTTGAAACATTTATATTCTATTAAACTTCTATGAATAATATGTATATATATATATATATATGCAAAAAACCAAGAAAGTAATATAAAAGAGCTGGGTGAGACCCTACATTTAAATAATATTAATTTAGAATTAAATCAAAGTAAAACATTGGAATGGCTTATTTATTTAAAATTATTAAATTGTCTTGTATTAAAAAAACCATCTTGATAGCATTATATAATTTTAAAAAACGAATCAATCAATAATTAATTTTTGTACATCTGTAATGAAATTTGAGAACTGTCCTTAGATAACGTAGCACCTACCTGACGTATGACATTGCAATGAATTTGATAATTAATGATTTAAAATAAATCACAATATGTCTGAATGAATATATACTGATCTTCGAATATAATTTAGTTTTTTAACAATGTCATGGTATTATGTATTCTGGGAGGAAAAATTTATTTGGTATTTCACATTTTTCCAAAGAAAAAAAAAAACAATCCTTAGCTGAATTGGGAAGGTATTTGAAAGAATCGAATTTAATTTCGTCAATAAGTTGGATATTGTTAGTACTCTGTCAAAAATCTAAAGAATATAAATGGCAAAGAATTCATTTTTCTATCGTTCATGTTCCAAAAAAATAAAAATAAAACTTAAAAACCAAAGTCCCACATTAGGCCACGTAGCCACATAGATGAAACGCATGTTAACGATGTTTTTATTCTCGACCCACGGCACATTAGATAAGGCGTGTGGTCAGCAAAAGAAGAACAGAAAGAAACAAGAAGCGTCTGTGCACTGTGAGCATTGAACCTTGGACCTCTAGCTCAGGAGTCCTGTACTGTCAACTATTCTTTTTAAATTCCTAAGTATCTACCTTGAAACATAACATGCCATTAAAGTACACTGCTAATCTTCAGCATTCTATAAGAAACAAAAAAAAAGAAAAAAAAAAAAAAAAGAAAGGAAGATATTAAAAATCCTTTCTCTACGCTGAAATGTAGCTGATAAATGAAGGCTATAGAACGCCAGTACTTCGCACTTAATTTTCCTTTATTAGTTGAGCCTTTTCACGATAAATATAAACCATTTATCAATTTTGTCTTCCTCTGAACTGAATCCCCCCTCCCCTTCCTTGATCCATTTCAGCTTTGACTATCTCATCAAACAGNACAAAATCATTATGCAGACCCCCCCCCGCCCTTTCACGATTTTATCTTTTAAATGAACATCACTTAATTATTTATTTGTGAACCTAATTTTTAAATGTAAACCACTTATTCTTTTTTATGACTTATAAAGTTTTACAAAAAATACAAATGAAAATAAAAAGTATAAGACTTGATGGTAATTACAAATAGATATATTTTGTGACATTTATTTCACATTGAATGCTTAAGAAGGAAGGATTATTCGGGGATAAGGTCTTGAAATTTTGAAGACATATTAATTAAAATGTAAAAAGAAAATTTTTTTTTTATTGCCGATGTTTCGGCCTAAATTTCAGACCTTCTTTATGGCTGAGTCCCCATCCCCCCCCCCCCAAAAAAATATAAACCCAGTACTGAAATTTAGTCTATTGACAATAATAAAACTATTTTATTTATAATTTTTTTAAATAAAACTTTATTAATTATTACATTCTACACATATTGTGCAACTTTTATAGTGTTGGTGAATATTACTTAAAAACTTGTTATTCTTTCTTCAAAATCACAAAACCTCAAGACAACAAATCCTTTCTCATAAAGTTCGACTTTCAATCAACTCCCCACAAAGTAAATAGTTCATTTAATAATAAAATTAGGGAAATTTATAAATACCTATAAATTCGTATTCGAAAACGGACTTAAACATTAACCACTTTACTTTAAGATGAACTCTTTGAAAACATTTTTATTACGGTTCACTATCTCATGAAAGTGATGTCATTAGTCACCTTCTCTCCTTATTCCATTAGCATTGAAGGTTTTTTTTTAATTGCCCATTTTTTAAAATTGTAATCAAATTAGAAACTGATTTTATTATAACAGAATGTAATAAATTAATAAAAGTAAAAAAAAAAAAAATTGGGGTAAAAAATTAGAGTAAATCGGTGTTTAGTTGCATTTAAAACATAAATAATACTTATAAAATGTTGCCTTAAAGTAGTTAATGGTTAAAATGAGTCAAATTGAAATCAAATTTTACGGGAAGTAGCTGACATCTCATTTGTGAGTATACGGCCACCCTTGCAGTACTGAACCACCCCATATATTTCTTTGGGTGGCTTTAATTACAGCTGATAAATCAAGATGTCGACAGAGCAAGTATTGGTCGCGGTTATTTCTGTTGATAACGTTTGTTCCACTCTGATTTGTTGTTATCGTTCCTACCCCCTCCCCACCCCTCCCCCCACCCCCGGCTTTTTCTCCACCGCTTGGTTATTGCCCCCAGCGAATGAGTTATATTCCTCACCGCCCCGTGGACCGCCACTATTTGCTTTCCGTACTATTTGCTTTTTCTCTCCCTTGTATTCATCGCGTACTCCCTCATTTTAATGAACGCTAGATCGTTTGGGCAAGATAAGTGGTTTCCTGCGAAACAGTACAAGGCACTTACCGTGCTAATTGTGATTTGTTTTCAATGCTACCCAACTTTTTTTTTTATAAACTTTTATTTATTTATTACATTCTGTTAAATTAAAACATTTTGTAATTTGATCATCACAATGAATTAAATAAGAAAGACATTCAATGTCAATCACATGAAGAGAGAAGGTGACCAATGATACCACTCTCAANAATGTCAATCACATGAGGAGAGAAGGTGACCAATGACACCACTCTCAAATTATTTACAGATTATGTCCCCAGGAGGTCACGGGGCCATCTTCATTTGCGTCGACGGGGAGGGTTGTAGGGGTTGGAGTTGGAAGACAAGGTCTGTGCTAGTGGATTAGGATGGTATGACAGTTTACTGTGGTAAAGGGTGCAGCGAGAAGAAATTAAGTCTTGTACAAAAGGGATATTAAGATCGTGGTGAAGGGATGAATGGGATACATAATATGGAGCATTTGCTATTAATCTCAGGGTTTTGGATTGAAAGGACTGGATTCTTTGGATGTTGGAATTTTCGGCAACCCCAGATTTCTACTCCGTAAGTCCAGATTGGTCGTAATAAGGTTTTGTAGAGCGTCAGTTTGTTTTCAATCGTAAGATTGGAGTTCTTGTTTATGAGTCTGTATAGGAGTCCATATCGTCGATCGAGTTCTTGTCTTTTAATTTCAGTATGCTCGCCCCATTGAGTCGTGAGTCAAGGTGGAACCCAAGGTAACGAATGGAATTTGAATGTGGCAAAGGAATATTGTTAAATTTCACGATTTAAGGGAAGTCTTTCTTCCGCAGTTGGAAATTAACTTGAACGCATTTTTTTTCATTGATTTTTATTCTCCATTTGCTACACCATTGTTTAATTTTTTCGAGGTGATCTGGTAGGTTTTTAGAAGCAGTTTTAGGATCAGGATGGGAGGATAGGATAGCTTAGTCGTACGCAAATAGAGCTAAGAGGGTACTTTGATGGGTAGGGATGTCAGCAGTGTACAGGATAAAAAGGACAGGTCCAAGCACACTACCTTGAGGAACTCCCGCTTCCACTTGGTAGAAATCGGAGTAATCTAATCCTTGCCAAACCCTAAAGAAACGGTTGGACTTAGTTATTTAGTAAGACTTAAGGATAAGGTAAGTGTTACTAGGAAGTATGGATTTCAGTTTAAACGAGAGACCACTGTGCCAGACTCTATCAAATGCCTGGGAAACATCCAAAAAAGCTCCTGGGCAGTACTCTTTGCGCTCAAGGGAAGAGGAAATGTAGTCTACGACGAGAAACGCCTGCTGGACAGTAGAATGCTTACTTCTAAAGCCGAAATGATGATTTGGGAGAATATTGAAGGATTCAATGGAAAGCATCATTCGTTTTAAGAGTAATTTTTCGAAATCTTTGAAAGTGTAGGAAGGAGACTTATAAGACGATAGGGTGAGGGGTTATGTTTTCCAGGTTTAGGAAATAGTATTATATCAGAATATTTCCAGAGGAGAGAGGAGTAGTTCTGAATATGCAATTATAAACTGCCCCACTAACGAAAAATTTTAGTTAGATCTCTACTTATGTCACTAAGTGTGTGTGTGCGTGTGTGTGTGTGCACATACAAGCGTATATATATATATATATATATATATATATTTGCCCGCTCTTGCGTCTGAATTTTAAAAGAAAAGATCAAATTTATTTTTAAGTAAATCATTTTTATGTTTTTGGTGAAGACGTTAATGCGTAAAATTGGTCAAAAGAACTGATAAGTAGAGGGTTTAAAGAGAACCGAGTTGAAAAATCACAACTTTCTTCATAACTTTTAAGATATAAAAAGCTTCAAACAACGTATATTTTGCAAAAAATAATTTTATAACTTTTGATTGATGTAACATTTTTTGCATAAAAGCACATTAAATAAAAGATTAGGAAATGCAATTTAAAAATTCTGTACGCATCCCCCCACTTTTCCTTCCCGACCAGTCTAGAGCAAGTCTTTGTGGCCCTCTTTTCTGCTTGTAAGATAAATGTCGCCACTTACTCTTATTTATAATCATATTTGACGAAAAAAGCTCATGTTTGACGGACAACACACACACATACACGATCGTACGCATGTTGGCGTGGACATGCACACACATATATATTTTTGAAGGAAATATTTGAGGAAATATTGAAAACAAAAGAATGAGAATAACCCAAAATTCTCCTAAATTTCCTGTTACTGAATTTAGTGAAATCTGAAAGTCCTGTCACCAATCGTGTAAAATCATACAGTTTTATATAAATGACGGTGAGGCTACGACGGTTTTCTTTTATGGAACTATTTCACGTCTGATAAAATCAATCAATGAAAATTTAGTGAATGGATTTGTTTATCCTGAAAGATGAAAATTTTGAAATACACATTACAAATAATTGTGTATTTGTAAATCGCATTATACAAAATCATTATGCAGAGCGAGTCACATTAACTGACCGACATAACGGTCGAGTGAAGGGAACAATAGCTGCGGGTTGTGACAATGGCGCGCATGTGCAGTACCAACATTAAACACACTTCACTAAACACTAAACACTCTCCTGCTGGGCAGGATGGAGCGTCTATGAATGAGCTTGACCAATAACAGAGCCCTCTCACTAAGCAAGTAATCTATAACATTCACTAACCTGAATCTGAGACAATCACTCCATTGATTAGGAAATTCTCGGGCAGATTTTGTAATAGGTTTATACTAGACACCCACAAAAAAGAAAAATGTAGGCTCATAAACTGGCATAAATTGGCGATTTTCCGGCAAATTTCCTCCTATCTTCCCTATTTCCTTTTCCACACAGTATAAAGTACATAACATGAAGAAAAGCATTTAGTGAATTTCAAACGAATAAATCCCTCCCCTTACGATTTTTATTTATTTTGAATGCAAGTGATTGCCTGAGAAAACTATGTTCAATAGAATATTTGCATGAGAAAATTATGTATTAGTTCACTAAAAGCTGAAGATAAAATTATGAATTATCAATAATTCTTGATAAAATTTGCTTAAGAGGGTATATTCAGGCGTTAGACCTTTTAAGATTCGCAGTTGTACACACATAATTCATACATTATTTTTCTTTGATTTATTTTCTCAATTTACATCTAAACTATTTTTTTCAACTGAATAATAAAATCATCAAAAATCTATATAAAGAAAACTGTTATGCGAAATTTCATGGAAACTGGCTGATTAAATTTTATAAAATTTGTGATATTGGTTTATTACTTTTGAATATGTGTTTATTTTCATATGACTTTTATCCATCTATTCTAAGGGGTTATGATTAACGTAAAATGTATAAAACAGCCCTAAATGCCAAACGAACAATCATGTCGAGGGCTTTTCCTGTGCACTATTGTCAAAGTTCAGTATCCCAAAAACAAATCAGGCAATCTCCCATCCAAATTTCGCCGATTTTGCACAACAATAAACTCATTCTTTCATATTACATTCAAAGGAGATATGCTAAATTACAATAAGAGAAATAACCAATTTCAGTATCTAGGGCAGAAAATAAAAATTCTTATTTATAATAATATTATATAAACTAATTGCTCAAACCATTAAACTAATTAATCCCTCATTGATATTAGGGCTAAATTAGCAATGTAATGAACGCCTCATTATTCTAATTAACGTAATAATCAACAAACTTCCAAAAAATAATATAAATTGAATATATAGTAATATTTAATGATGAATATATAAACGATAAATGACTTAATAATTATATTATTTAAAACTTTCATCATTCAGAGGGGTAGACAAATGGATACAGACTTCCATGTCTTGTCAGTTGGAGTGGAAAATCGGATAGCTGTAGAGTAACGCCAAGGGTATCAGATAGCTATCTGCGTCACTTATACCCTTCCGCATTGGTATATATGTATACCTTTNATATAAGTAAATATTATTTTATATATTTTTCTATTTTATTTTCAGAGGTCTTGGCTTTGGTTTTGTCAATAAAATATTTTTAAAATTTGAAACTCCTTTCTGGGTAGAGGACAGTGGAGAATTCATATTTTCTTGGTCCCCAGAAGAACTTAATGACGAAGGAACATGGATAAAAGGTATCACAGGAATGGATATTGTTCGAGGATCCAGAAAGGTACTTTATTCATGAAAACAAAGCATTTTAAAAATATCTCTAAAAGCAATTATTAGAAAGATATCGGTGTTCCTTTATTTATTTTATTTACTTAAAAATAAAAACTGGCTCTTCAGGGTTGTAAGTAACTAAGAACATGGAGAGTGAAACAGAGTAATTTGTCATTATACAAAATAAAAAAAATATTTCATGTACAATTTTGTGTATTGGGTGTCATAAAGTTTCAATCGCTAAACCGTGAAAACAGTTTTAACAGATAAACCCTTACTCCTGATCAACCAAATTATGTAGTTTATGGTATATATTTTTAAATAATTATTTCAAAGTTGAGCGGTTGCATAGAAAAAAAAATTAGAGGGCTTACCAAACTTTCGAAGTTACATTCTTAAGTATCTTCCTCATAGAAATGTTGTAAAATATAAACCTTAGAAAATGAGACTATTTTCCACAAAACTATTAAAATCGAAGATATTGACTATTGTTGAATTGAGCCTTATTTAAAGCCCCCTTCACCTTCATTCAAAAGCGAATCCTTTCGTTGTCATGTAAAGAAAATCCCAAATAAAGAATTTGGTTTATATATTTTTGAAGAGAGAGGCTTGCTTGACCCTCGAATTTACATTGCTTAGTAACTTCTTAATATGGGTTTTTTGTAATATAAATATATCTTTCAAATAAAAAATTTACCATCATGGCTTAGAATTCATAATTAGTAGTTTTCTTAAAATTTGACAAGTCATTTTCAAATGTAAGTTAAAATACTACGTTAGTTACAGAGTCCAAATTGGATGAATAAGAGTGGGGATTTCATTAGAGACATTCCTTTATAATTCA
Organism: Oncopeltus fasciatus; assembly: GCA_000696205.2. NCBI lineage: Eukaryota > Metazoa > Arthropoda > Insecta > Hemiptera > Lygaeidae > Oncopeltus > Oncopeltus fasciatus. Next base: position 318,909 of record KZ807863.1, on the reverse strand, counting down.
TCAGTAATTACAAAAAATAAAACTAATTTTCTCATGAAGGTAAAAAAATTGCTATACGTATTATATATATATATACACACACACACATATTTTTCATGATATTTTTTTATATATGTGACTATTCCCCTCAGTTCCTGATGGGACCATGTAACATGTAAGTGATATTTCTGTAAAACTTGTTCAACATTCGTCAGCTCGATGAATTACACTAGGGAACAATTTGATATTTCAATAGGTTACAACACGAGCATTAAATGGCATTTTTTACACAGCCACCTTGCTAATTTCACGGAAAATCTTGGTGCAGTGAGTGATGAGCAAGGTGAGCGTTCCCATCAAGATTTGAGGGTCATGGAAGCAAGGTATCAAGGTTGATGGGACGTACATATGATGGCTGACTATTGTTGAAGCATCAAGCGCGAATGTACACAAACTAAACATTCCAGAAAAAGCTACAAACGCAAACTTTTATCTTAATTTTTTAGTACTGTTCATTAATTAAACAATTTTATGAGTATGAACTCGATTTAACTTACATTAAACGTTTTGTAAACTGCATATTTGGTACGTTCTTACTTTATGTTCTTTTAAATGCATGATTTCTGAGGATATCCTGTAGTTTTAAAAGTTAACGTGATAGACCAAATCTGGGGATATTTTCACATTCTGACGCCAAGAGTTAGTGAAAAAACAGTGTCAGATCTAACTCCACAAAAAACGTGTCCCCCAGTGTTATCCAAGGAATTTAATTTTTGGGACCATGTACATTTGACCATATTTGGTTTGCAAGCTTGCAAAATCTATTTTTGAACAAAATAAAATACTTTTTAATNATTATTATCAAAAAATAATTCTAGAAATATATCTATTATTTTAAAATATGATCAATATTTAGGACTGATTTCATGTATTACGTCATGCTTATACACTAAAGCCTGATGAAGAATTGCATATTTTCCCGAAATGTTTGTCTTTGAGTGAATAGACTTTAGCATTTGTAATCTCTACTTCTATTAATATTTCACTAAGGTAGTGCCATTAACAGTTAAGTCGGAACGGACTGAATGACCAGGGGAGTGGTTGGGTTGTGGTCAGAACTCGGGAGTAAGTTAGTGGCAGTGATAAGGCAGGTAGTGTGGACCACCGACGTACTGATAAGGAGCTTGCAGATAATGGTGGAGGGGTCGTGGGGTGGTTTGGGGGTCGTTGGGGGGTGGGGAGGAGTAGTGGGTGTGAACTATATCTGGAACATTAGTTTCGTGAGGGAACAAGAGGTATATTGTTAACAGAAATAGTGTTTCAATAATCCCCAATACTGGTACTGTTAATTGTAAATTCCAAGGCGCAGAAACTAGGCAAACTAAAAAGATTTACCGTGGTAAAGATAGCGATTAGGACAAATAGTAAAATACGACCATAAGGGCAATGCATAGTTGGCCCAATTGAAAAAGAGTATCCTCCAATTTAGTTACATTCTTACATTAAATCCTAAATGCATGTTGTTTATTTGTTTGTTTTTTTAAATAAAGAATATAAATGTTAAAAATTGAATCTTCTTTCATCATTATCCTCCCACTTTTCCGAATTCGGTTGCTAATTATTTCATCTATCAACATTAGGTAAGATGCCAAAATACCAAATTTTGATTCTGCATTTTAAGAAAATTGAGACAGCCATTTAATGTTCATAAGTTCTTTCTTCTTTGTTAGTATTTATTTTATATGAAATTGTTCTAAATATAATGAAAAGCAAGTTTTTGCTAGATTTATAGTAATGTATATATATATATAT
>KZ807863.1:270358-285372 GCA_000696205.2 Oncopeltus fasciatus | reverse complement strand
TCCCTCTTCACTAGCGAGAGCCTAACTTACGAGAAAGACGAGAACTTCGTCTTAAACTCGAAGTAGCTGACATTGTCATACATTTTGTCGCTAGTGAAGAGGGAGTTGAGTGAGATATCTAGCTGGTCCTTGTGGTGTAACGGTCAGCATACCCGGCCCTGATAGCAGGAGATCCAGGTTCGATTCCTGGCGAGGACAGATAGATTTTTTATTCTGTTCCCTCTCATTAATTGTTTAAAATTTACGTCGGATAAAAAACCACAACCAAACCAAATATTTATGAAAACTTTATTCTTTAAAAATTAGTTTTTAATTCTTTAGCTGCCAAAATTGAATCCCTAATAATCCTCTCCTTATAAAATTTGACGTTCAAAGAACTACCAAATAAAATAAAATATTTGTTAAAAAGTAAATATTTAAGCAGTTAGTCTATTAAAAAAAGATAAATTAGTTCAAATCACTCGCGTAATACTGAATTTATTGTGTGGCTACTAGTATTGTTGATATAGGATACCATTTTAACTAAATACGATTTTAGTGATTTGTGTTAATCTGATACGGTTTATTTAAATAAAAGTTACCGCCATTGAAAATATAAATCTCATGATCACAATGGTCTTATTTATTCTAGATAATTAAGATTGCAATCTATTCCGACATATATACATATGTAGCAGTGTGCGCTAACATTTCCTTTCATATCATTCAATCTCTAACATTCTACTTGATATCAAGTAAAATCTCAAAAACCTGGAAGCACGACCATTGATCAGAAAATGTCCCGCAGCAAGTAGCGTACAGTTAGGTCAAGAATCATAAATAAAGGGTAAGTCTGCACCCCTGGTGGGGTTGTTGGCCAAGAAAGTGGCGAGAGAGATTACAGAGATATCTCAGGGAAGGCGATATTGGAAAGGTATTATCCCCCCCCCCCCATGCCTCTGGAGACAAAAGTAAAATCGATATGGTATGAGTCCGGGGCGTAATGAGCTAACGCATCAGGCTCCGTGGCCAAGATACACTCCAAGCTATCTATCTAGTAAGTACACAGACCTAGTACCTAAGTATACTCCTAAGTATAGCTTACCTGGATACATAAGGTAGATGTCTACTATCAAACATTTTATCTAATTAAAACTTAATTATCTCAAAGAACAAACAAATATTTTAAAAAATTGAACTGGAAACTTTAAAGGATAACAGCAGTTAATTTTCAGCCAAACCACAATTTAAATTTGTATCAATGTGTAAAGTGTTTTAGAAGCTACAAAGTAAAATAAGCATTTTTTCAGATATTTACTTTACTAGCTAGAATTTAAGTATATCACTAGCTCCACGCCTCTAAACAATTAAGTGTATCACATATAATAGTAATCTGCAGATAAGTATTAGAAATATATGAGTTTCTCGTAACTCTCACTCCTAACAAACCTAAACACACACACCCCAATACATAATACACGTACACTATTGATTCATTGGGAATAACATTCAAACACACACACACACACACACACACACACCCACACNGGTGACTTGACAGTCTAGTTTGGCACAGAGCATGTCTTGGTCATGCCAATTGCTTTTAATATAGATCTGTATTTTTCCCGATAGACTGTCGATCGTGTCGGCGGGGCCAGATCCATATTTATCCAATTCAAAAAAGAAGAGAAAGAAACGAATTGTATAGGAAGATCAGCTTTTAATGAGAGCTGTAAAAGAGAAAATAAAGAATGTTGAATATTGCAAACGAATAAGTTCCCGTGGGGATAAATAAGTTCCCTTTCCATTTTAAATATTCAGAAATGTAATATGATTGGATTTTTTGGGAAATTTAAAAAAAATTCTAGGGTGGGTATATAAACTATATGACGATATTGATAGTGCTCATTATAGTGTCAATACACAGTGTATTGCACTGTATTGATCTGTAACAGTGTATAGTACGATTCATTAAATGTCAAATATTTCCATTTGTGAATTATGTTTTGTTAAATAAAGCTCATTGTACCCATATCAGTCTTGAAAATAAAATTCCAAATATAAAATATAATAAAATTATCAATTTTTAAGATAACGCAGTTGGGTAGAAAACAATTTAAACTGAAAACAGCTTTAATAATAATTATGAAAATAAATTTGGGGCTTTATTTATATCTTTGATAAATAATACATACGTTTAAAATTTATATAAATTGTTTGTTACTCTTACTTTAAGAGAGAATATTATGTTTAACTAATATATAAAGAAGGATAGAGAGACAAGAAGAGGACAACAAAAGGATGAAAATAAATAATTTTTATTTTATATGAAAAATAAATTAGAATAAAAAGATGTTTAGTGCTATATTTTCAATTTAAGTTCTACGAAAATTCTGTGAAAATCACTTGCTGATATTTTAAAATTCATCTCATTCGATTTGCATAAGAAAAATTCAATAAATCAGGTACTTCATTAGTGCAGTTCCTACTAATATTTTAATTTATTGCTTTAGATGCGACAGATACTAAGAAAAACATAAATATGCTAGTGAATGATTTCTCAAAACTGCAAAATCCAGCATAAGTTTAACAACTTGGCTGTTAAAATTATTTTTTAAATTTTAATAACCTTCTTAATTAAAGGTTATGTTCTTTTGAAATGTCACAAATTTTCCGTATGAACGTTTTTATAAATTATAGAATTTATTTTATCAATAATTCAATAATAAATTCAATTTAAAGTTTGAAATTTCAAATTTCATCTAATTGGCTTTGTTATATATGTTGGTCAAAAGCCAAAAGAAAACTTTGTAAACTACGAAGTTATATGGTACGACTGAATAAATCAGACACTTTAATAATTCGATTTTTGGATTACTTGTGAAGATATTAAACTTTTGAGGGGGAAATATATTGTTTTTGTCGATTTTATTTGTTTATTTCCTCCTAATAAAATAAGCTGACAAAGAAAATCGGTAATACATGTTTCTATGTTCATATAAAAATATGATATTATTATATAGCATATGTTACTTAAATATGTTTCAATTTTTCTATCGATATATATTTAAATTGAGCCGAAGGTGTAAGTATTTTCCCTAGAAAAGAATTCCTTGTTTTCCCAGAAAATAACTCACCCCAAGGAATAGTTCTGTACAGAGCTGAGTAGGTTTGAATACAGGTTTAAGGGCGGGTCGGAAATAACCACCCTTCCACCCGGGGGTTGTATACCCGAAGTAGAGTTCGCCATTCTGCAGAGGAGTGAGGTCTGTTAGTGGCCCACTTAACCTCCCAGTAGGGGCTTATCTTGATCCCATCCCAGGAACACCACACGGCAGAGGATTCCAGAGAAATCGACCGAGGCGAGATCGGACGAGGGGACGTGGGTAGACGTTCTTCTGCGCCGATCGAGTACCCCGGCCAGAGTATACTTACTACCTAGGCAAATGTGCTGGAGGGTATGAGGGTATGAAGAATTATGTACATGTAGCATTCTATACTCATACCTTTTTGTACTTATTATGTATGGTATAAAATCTGAAATGTATTTCCAGGAAAACTATTACCAAGAATAAGACTCCAACGGAGAGTGTTGTATAATTTGGATGAGAGGATGGCAGAACATCTTTCTTCAGAAACAAAAATCAGGTAAATACAAATTTGATGGGGTATTACGATAGATCTTATTCTTTATTCTACAGCACCCATTCATGTCTTTGGGAATACTAGACAATTATCTCTAATACCCAAACAGAAATAAGCGACATTATTTATAGAATATTAATAAGTGTAGGTTTTTCTAATTTAAAAATGTCTTCTGTATAAATATTACTTAACGACTATTTTTATTGTAAAGGATCAACTACTAGTTTGATTGATAATTTAGTCCTACATTCAATTCATACCCAGTATAATGTTTTGTTATATGTTAACAGTATTTATCAGTTAACATTTTTATCCAGATCTATTTTTGTTCTCAAATTAACAATAAATTAAACAAGGGATAATATTTATACAAGAATTTATATATAACCTTTATTTATATATTACATTCTGTTAAAAATAAACAAAAACATATTGTAATTTGATAACAATGTATAATAGAAAATAAATGACATTAATGAAAGTAACATGAGGAGAGGAGGTGACCAGTGTCACCACTCTCTAATTATACAAGAATTACAGAACTTCCTTGTTGTCCTTGTTAATGCTATTTAAAAAAGAAGATGACATGAAGATTCTTTATTGACTAATTTTGATCATTAATGTAATAATTGTTTATTGTTATGTTTCTATTCTTGAAAAAAAATTATTTATTATGAAAAAACAAATAGTGTATCATATGCAGATTAAATACTTAACTTTGTGAATATGTGAATATATATTATTTAATTATGTTTGTATTTTGTTTACTAAAACTATTAATAAGAGGTGGCCAAGAAAATTTTGTGAAATTAACAACTTCTAAAGAACTACACATAAATCGCCTAAATTTAGGGCATAGGCCACCCACATTACATGAACTTTACATGATTCTAAAACAGAATGATTATGCGACCAATAGTCAGAAATATTGTATGCCTAGCTGAGGAAGTTTTCCTACTGAAATTCATCCTAACGTAGAAAATAGGGTGTATGAAGAGCTCCTAGGAGCTAATTCAAAATATTAAATAGTATTAAAATCAGGAAACTTCCTGGTAGTTTAGAAAACTTTATTTACAAAGATTCCATTAGAAGACGGTATTATTATTATAATAGAAATAAATTTTCAAATAAGACGAATTATAGTTTTCCTCATTCTATCCAGAGGTACAGGTTTTTCCTTTACAAGGGAAATACTGTAAGGGTGTTAAACGTACAGAACACTCGACCCCGGTATTGAAATCTACTGGGCCTTGAGTGATACCTCGACGACATCTTCACTACTTGCCTACACGTGTGGAACAGACTGGACTCCTTTCACACTTGTCCTACATACATCCTGACAATGTACTCAGCAAGTCTGCATACAGTATTGCCATCGATATCACTTTTAGATGTAATAATATATCCTATCATTTACCAAAATTAAACTTTATTGGGGAGGGAGAGGGGCCTAATTTTACAAAGAAACTTAATTTGATATTTGATCATTTTTTTTTTACAGGCAAAATCAGGTCTCACAGAAATACTGTATTAAAATATTCTGAGCATAAGTTTATTATTATACCAACCACACCCAGTTATTTCCAAATATAAGGTAAATCAAGATAAACTAACATAAACAAACTGAAACACAACTCTTTAATGAATAAAATAATTTGCAAAACTCTTTAATGAATAAAATACCAAGCAAAACTCATTAGTGAATAAAATAATATACAAAACTATTTAATAAATTTTGTGACTGGGTATTTATAGGGCGTAATAACCTAGAAGTTGATTGCCCTTTAATGATCTACTACTACTATTTAATNCTTGTAATTATTATATTTAAAAAAAATAAAAGAGTAAAAAAAAAAAACTAATCTCATTCAACATTTCAATCCTATTTATTTTACACATCCCTGTATATACAAATGTAACAACTGAAAATTTTTCATTATTACAATTAGCTAACTTGTCAAAAATCACATGATAGAAATGAATTGATTTGTTCTTCTATTCTTTTATTCTTTCCTAAATAATAAGAATAAAAACCGAAAAACAAACAGAATATAATGAAATAATAAGATTCATCAAATGGAGAATTTTTTAGATATTATTATTAGATTTTTCAACAACAAAAATATTTTTTGAATGTTTCCTACACTAAATTAGTCTTCTTCTATTCTTTTATTCTTTCCTAAATAATAAGAATAAAAACCGAAAAACAAACAGAATATAATGAAATAATAAGATTATTCAAATGGAGAATTTTTTAGATATTATTATTAGATGATTTTAGTTGGGGTTCGGTCAAGGTAGATCCAAAAAAAAAAAAATACAAATTTAATAAAAGTGTATTTTTTTTAAAGATTATCTGCCAACGTTCGGCTAACATTGTAAACCATCTTCAGGGCTATCATGATGACGAGAGAGGACATCCTGTCCCTAAGTTCACATTTCCATGACTGAAACTGGAGAACATTATCACATTTTCACAGTGAAAATGTCCATTTTCATAGAAATGTGAACTTAGGGACAGGACGTCCTCTCTTGTCTTCATTCTTTCTACTTTGACCGAACCCCAACTTAAATCATCTAATAGTGACCCATAAATACAATTTTGTGAATAGAAATTGTTAAAACACAACTCTTTTTAAGTAATAGGATGTGGTTTTTATAATATCAATGTACCTTGTGACCATAAATTTTTAAATTTATTAGGAAGAAATTCTCACATAATATATAAATAAACTTATATTATCCAATATCAATCAAGCTTAATAAGGTTTTATTTATTTATTTTTGTTCTACGTTCCTTAAAGGGATGAATTGTAAGTATTGTAATGGCGCAAAATATAAAATTGTTAGAAAACTACTGGATATATTGTAAATAGATTCAAGGAGTGTCTGGGACACCTAATCTGATTTAAGTTTTCCTTCTGTGCTTCTGCTGCACGGTTAAGTATAAAGCAAAATCTGTCAATTCTCGCTGAAAAATAAATGTCATACATAAGCACCGTTCTGAGTTTTTTTTCTTTTTTTTTCTTTCTGTATTTCCGAAAGGTGACTTGACAGTCTAGTTTGGCACAGAGCATGTCTTGGTCATGCCAATTGCTTTTAATATAGATCTGTATTTTTCCCGATAGACTGTCGATCGTGTCGGCGGGGCCAGATCCATATTTATCCAATTCAAAAAAGAAGAGAAAGAAACGAATTGTATAGGAAGATCAGCTTTTAATGAGAGCTGTAAAAGAGAAAATAAAGAATGTTGAATATTGCAAACGAATAAGTTCCCGTGGGGATAAATAAGTTCCCTTTCCATTTTAAATATTCAGAAATGTAATATGATTGGATTTTTTGGGAAATTTAAAAAAAATTCTAGGGTGGGTATATAAACTATATGACGATATTGATAGTGCTCATTATAGTGTCAATACACAGTGTATTGCACTGTATTGATCTGTAACAGTGTATAGTACGATTCATTAAATGTCAAATATTTCCATTTGTGAATTATGTTTTGTTAAATAAAGCTCATTGTACCCATATCAGTCTTGAAAATAAAATTCCAAATATAAAATATAATAAAATTATCAATTTTTAAGATAACGCAGTTGGGTAGAAAACAATTTAAACTGAAAACAGCTTTAATAATAATTATGAAAATAAATTTGGGGCTTTATTTATATCTTTGATAAATAATACATACGTTTAAAATTTATATAAATTGTTTGTTACTCTTACTTTAAGAGAGAATATTATGTTTAACTAATATATAAAGAAGGATAGAGAGACAAGAAGAGGACAACAAAAGGATGAAAATAAATAATTTTTATTTTATATGAAAAATAAATTAGAATAAAAAGATGTTTAGTGCTATATTTTCAATTTAAGTTCTACGAAAATTCTGTGAAAATCACTTGCTGATATTTTAAAATTCATCTCATTCGATTTGCATAAGAAAAATTCAATAAATCAGGTACTTCATTAGTGCAGTTCCTACTAATATTTTAATTTATTGCTTTAGATGCGACAGATACTAAGAAAAACATAAATATGCTAGTGAATGATTTCTCAAAACTGCAAAATCCAGCATAAGTTTAACAACTTGGCTGTTAAAATTATTGTAAAATTTTAATCACCTTCTTAAATAAAGGTTATGTTCTTTTGTAATGTCATAAATTATGCTTATGGACTTTTCTAGAATTTATTTTATCAATTATCTCATTTAAATTCAATTTGAAGTTTGAAATTTCAAATTTCATTTAATTGGTTTAGTTATATATGTTGGTCAAAAGCCAAAAGAAAACTTTGTAAACTACGAAGTTATATGGTACGACTTTATGAATCAGACACTTTAATAATTCGATATTTGGATGACGTGTGTTTTATCAAACTTTTGAGGGGGAAATATATTGTTTTTTGGTCGATTTAATTGTTTATTTTCTACTAATAAAATAAGCTGACAAAGAAAATCCAAAAATTGCTGATTTTCGATGAAAGAAAAATTTTGTGAAAATCACTGAACAAGAAAGTGTCAATCCCCTTCCACTTCTATAAAACTTCTAGTCAATCTTAGAGAGTCATTGTACTTATAGGGTTGTAGTGTGTAAATTATTATTTAGCAATCTAATGTGCGACATTTCCTTGTTCTGTGCAGCTTCAAAAGGAGTTGTCACATCTCTTTGTTCGGTAGAGGGGGGATAATTTATTTGCCTGTCTGTGTACATTTACAAGTATCTGAGTAGATCATGCTCTCTCTCTGTCCTGACGCTACAAGCGTAGGGAAATTGGTGGTTGGGGGTTGGGGGTGTACTCGAGAGCACCCCCATATTATTCGTTATTCAAATAGACCGCTTATCATTTCAAAGGGAGGAAATCATGCTGAATCTACTTTACCTTCCCTCGCCATCTTTGGTAGCATACTCTCCCTCCCGCCTGGAAATATTATTTTCAAGCGCCCCTTCAGGAAGTTAACTGGAGTGTTGGTTGCCTCAAGCACCCATTTCATTGCCTCTTCAGAGAGACCTGTACGTTTCATAGTCATGCTCCGTTTGCAATTACCACAATACATTTACATACACAATTTATCATAAAGGAGTTCGCAGAAGCTCCATAGATAACGTGCATCCTCTTGCTCCTTCAAGAAGATATTTCACCATATCTTCACTTACCTCTCTTTATTAAACAATTAAGAAGTTAATTAGAGAATATAAGTTCATAGAATAATAAACTAATGTAATATGCCTATTATGCCTATTATTCAAATTAAAAGAAACATTCAAAGCTTTAATTGGAAAATCACTGAATAAAAAAACATACCAATAAAGGGAAAAAGTAATAGTTATTTTTATTCTCATATTGTTGGTGAATTTTTTAATTTTTTTCTCAAATCTAACTCAATGACCCCTAACCTTTCCTTCCAAAACCCGGGTTTGCTCATATGACAGAAATTAACTCTATATAATATTGTTAAAATTTATTAGTATCCACAATAATATAATACGCCCAAAGGCTGAAAGACTGATTTGCGCAGTGTATGCTACACATATTTTTGTTTTAATACGGACTGGAAGGGGGGAGGGGAGAAAGGTGCCTTAATTTTAGTCTTGAAATTTTTTTGAAGAACATTTGGAAAATCTTTTTATAATGGTACATAATAGAAATACCATTAAATTAAAACAACACAGAAGAAGAAGAATATACAATTTATAGAAGAGGATATAGATAGATTATAGCAGAGAAAGAAAGAAAGAATAAAATAAATAAGTAAACGTCATTATGCAGGGAGAAGGAGCCCATCGACCCACCCCTAATAAAATTAGGTATTAAGGCCAATGAGGTCGCGAGGTCATCTCCGTTTAAGTCGCCGGGGAGGGTTGTAAGGATTGGAGTCCGACGATAAGGATTTGGCATTTGAATTAGGATGAAATTTGAGTTTACTATGAAAGAGTGCGTAGCGGGTGGAGATGAGATCTTGGACCTTAAAAATTATACAGTCAATAATTAATTTTTGTTAAACCATTTTAAAACACGCGAACGAAGACATTTAAACATATAGCTAGATTTTGTGGTGGGTTTGTGCACCTTGGATGACATTTGAGATAGATCTGTTCCTGGTACCAGTGGGGAATAACTTTGCATTCTTCGGCAAATTTGAGGAAAATATTGTCGAGACCTGGATGTAAGAAAAGCAGTTAGAAATCTCTGACCCGTGTGGAAAACGTTTTCATGCAGGGTATAAATTTCTTGAAGGATGTCGTAGATAAAGCAAGTCTTTACAGGGATTCCACTCCGGCTAGAGTAAGGATCTCTTTGGGCGGGAGTGTGCCACAAATCATCCATCTGAGGGGGCCGAACGCCAAGTCGTAGAGAAAAGGGCAAAAGGAAATTCAAATTAGCCGCGGGGGTGGTTTTTGGAGGGTGTTCAGGTTGGCATTAATTCCGAGCTGAGGGTCTGTGGCTAAGGATAGTGTGGAAGTCTCGACATAACTCAAGGGCTGGTGGAGTGGCGCGGCCTGCCTCAGACGTGGGCCCTTCACCCCTACTTATTGTCCTTTTCATCAGATCTCTTCTCTTCCTATAACTTATGTCCTTCTCCTTGCCCTCCCATTCCACGTCTATATTACTGCATTTATATGCGCTTTTCTTTATTTCTCAAATTTCATTATGGCTATCATCCAACGAGATTTTATTGGCAATTTTATATATTTCTCCTCTATAAAGTGCAAGTCATACTCAGAATTATTATAAAATATTTTTTTTGTGTCCGTAAAGATTATTATTAGTAGATGTTATTTTGTTAGAGTTCGGTCGGAGTAGATCCAAAAAAAAAGTTGGCAGATAATAAAAAATACACATTATTTAAATTGTATTTTTTTTATGGATCTACCTAGACCGAACCCAAAGAAAATAACATCTAACTAATTATGTGTGTGTTTTAAGAGTCCTATAAAGGTTTGAATTATTGTTTTTCTTTACTAGGAATTGTACCTTCAAAATCTCATTATTAAAAGAAAAAATGACCTCATTAATATTTGAAATATGAACAAGGAACGGGAAACCAGAAAATAATACTGCCTCATTAACTGTGAATATAGAATTTGTATTTAAGACTCTGCGATTTAGGGCTCCATTTGGGTATACTTTGATCGACAAATCTAAGCTTGCCTCGAGCCATGGTTGTTTAGAATGGGGTGGCAACCTGTAGATAACCCCTCTCTCTATGTCCCTCTGTGTTTGGGGGGAAGCTGTCACTTGAAAGAAAGACTCTCGGATTGGTTCCGTTTCTGTGCGGGAAATTGCGGAGAAATGCTGTGTCGTCATAACGAGCCAAACCCCCTTGTTTTATCTACTCGAAAACCACCACCTTTGTAACACACATATTTAGCAAATAGCTGATGAAGTAATTTTTTTTTCGTACTCTTTAAAACCGAAAATACATTTAAAAAAAAAAATGTTAAACAGCAGAATAAACTTACTTTTTGGAGTTGAAAGAGTGTAATCGGAAATTTTGATATTTGGTACATCCAAAATATAAATGAACAACTATTGTTCTTTTTTATAATTGTGATATACTCTTGCAGTAGTAAATTCTTAATATTGTTACGTATTTTTACAACTTATTTTACTCTTTTTTTTCCAACTATGCGATAACTGTAATAGCTTACACTTATTGCGTATGATATACATTAAAATTAATATGGCATAATTAATTAATTTTATATATTAATATGAAAGCTCTATAAATATGGGCATAAAACCATAATAAAATATAACAGATCGAACATATTTATTTATTTAAAAATTCACTGCATATTTATCTGTAATGCGTCTACATTTTATGGTTTCCTCTTCAACATCAATCAGGGAAATAGTATATAATTCTTTGTTCAAAAATATTATATAAGCCCATAATCACTTACATACTAATTTTAAATAAAGAAATAAACAATAATAAATAGCAATTTTTAGTGCAAGGGAACAGAATAAAATTCCTCCGAAGATAAGACGATATATTCGTCTACCTCGGAGGTTAGACTCTCGATACTAGTGCGGGGAATTTAATAACTTATCAGACTTGTCTCGGTAGCGTAAATGGAAAACGCACCGGCTCGGATAGCAGGAAATCCAGGTTCGAGTCCTGGCTGGGACAGTTAGATTTTTTATTCTGTTCCCTTGCACTAAAAATTGTTAAAATGTATATGGGATTAAATACCAGAAAAAATAATATTTGTTATAATAAATAGCAACCACTTAAAAGAATAAATTTTCAAATAAACTACTCTACATTTGACAATTTTTAGAAGATGTCTGTTCCAAGATAATTAAAAGAAAGATGGCTCTTCATAGTGTTGTAAGAAGTTGAAGAGCTAAACTCGAACCTAAGAATTAGAGAATAGTATTTGGGAATTTAACTAACGTTCCTACGGAACAATTCCTTTTTACAGACGAATGAATTTCCATCGCTGCGCTTAAACTCGTAATAAGGAGAAGGAATGAAGCCGGAATTCTCTGGGGAATATTTAAGATGATAATTTTTCTGAAGGAGGTTGGGATGGGGAATCGAACCAGCGGGAGGTTCTGAATAAGTCATGATAGCTGAGACCTAATGGACTTAAAACCGCGCCCTCCGCCAGGAATTACGGCAGGAAAGTTTTAGATGGGCGAAATGACTTTTCACTCTCCATTGAGCTTGACCCACCCCCCACCCCTACTGTAGCCGCCTCTCTCACCCCCCACTCACCCCCACCGGAGCACCCCCCTCTCTCTGTCTATCTTCATCTCAATCTGTTACTCTTTGTCTCTCTCCTTCTCTCTTCGTACCTCTCTTTGAGTACCACCTCTTCTCTATCCTTACTTATTGTATCCTTTCATTTCCAATATTTTTTTTTTCTTTTTCTTTTCCGAATTCATTAGTTTATCCATTCTTTTGTGTTTGAGTTTGAATTGGCCTCAGTTAATCAAAATGTAAATTTTCGCAGACTATTACATTATCATTAGCATTTTATTCACTAGTGAATTGTTAACAATAATTTTGTAATTTACTACTTAGGTATGTACACAGCAACCTTGTAAACTAATTAATTTTACAGAATAATTGGCGCAGATGTATTAAAAGGTAAACCATTGATTCACTCTGTCAGTCTGATAGTTTACATGATTAGGAATTATAGTGAGGGGGAGACAAATTTTGAATGGTATTCTTTGCTAGAAAATTTGTAATAAGTTTTTTTTTTTTTTTTTTTATATAGTTAATATATATTTTGCGCGCAGTAGTTATGCCTACTGTCACATACCAACAATCTCCCCCAAATAACAGAACACCCCCTTCCTCCTCCTTAGTAATCCCTTAGCAATTCCTTAGCAACCCTTATCAAACCCTCCTTAGCAATTCATTAGCAACCCTTATCAAATCCTCCTTAGCAATCCATCCACCTCCTCGTCCTTAGCAATCCTCCTTAGCAACCTTCACCTCCTCCTTAGCAACCTTTGCAACCCTCCTCCTTAGCAATCCTATAGCAATCCTCCTCCTTAGCAATCCCGTTTCAAACCTCCTTAGCAATCCCTTAGCAAAAACTCCCCTCTCCTCCTTCTCCTCCTCCTCCTCCCCTTGGGGGGGGGGGACTTTTGTGTTAATTGTTTGTAGGGCCTAAGTGACATACTTTGCTTACGCCCCACTTTCCAGGCGTAGTGAATGCCACACACTAATGTGAGGTGTAGTTCGTTCATGAGACGCAACAGAGCTATTGAATAAAATTAGAATTTATTTAGAATAAAATTTAGAAAATTAATAGTAAATTTTCAACTAATTCGTGATAATTCTTAAAGTTGTTTATTTCTCTTTAATTCGGTTTTGTATAAGTATAAGCTGAACCTTTCATGTCACAAGAATTACTCTCACAGATCAACAAAATAATGTATTAATAATAATTTCACTCGTTTGATGTTTTTTATTTAAAATTTTAGAGTTTTAAGCTTCTTTAGATTTTTGAGTGTTTTGGAGTAAAACCTTAACTTTTTTACAAACAATCTTTTTATTATTTTTACAATTGAAGTGGTATGAATTCATTGAATTAATGAACAAAGTCTTTTGAACTGAATCAGCTTTGGAATAAGAAGAGATGAACAAATTTTCTTCAACAAGAACAACTCAAGACGTACATTTTTACAAGTTCTACCTTGTTTTTTTGTTGTTGTTTTTTTGTCTTTAAAAAATGTACTAAGGTCTTTGAGAAAAAAAGAAAATTCATGCCCTTTGTAGTCAAGTTTGAAATCTAGTAAGGTTTATTATTGTAATTCCAAGTTTGCCATACTAATACTCAAGACTTTACCCCAATCAAAATGTTCTTATTTGTAACTTTTTACAACTAGTTTGATTAATAATAAAGGTTTATTTAGAGTGTTTAGAAATCATTTAACTTACATTTCTATATACCTTATTAAATATGATTATTATAAATTATCATTATTATTATTACTAAGTTTCTATATTATTAAGTATGATTATATAAAATCATAATTGTGTGTTAAATCACAAACAAATATGCTTTTTATGAACAAATTAATTTATTGGGTATTTATTTAGTTTATTTAAATGAGTATTGGTAAGGATAAAGTTTAAATAAATAAAGCTTTAAAACACGACCATAAATACTGTCAATGCAGTAACCAAAGTGATAATTGCACTATTATGTGCCTTTGTAACATTTTAAAAAAATATTCTCTAGGAGTTAAATCTTCTAGTTTCATACTTAAAGTGTAGTTATATGGAATCGGTGATGTCTGAAGCAGGAGTCCGACCACAGCACAATGGAAAAGTGGAACACTCGACTTTCTTCGCTCCAACTGAATTGAAATAGAATCGTGCCAAAGTATCGACATATGTCGGACACAACAAGAAATACATCCTGTCGAAGGAGCGTACTTTACATCTCTCAGCTTAACGCTCATATGGGAGTGAGGAATATTAACAAGGCTGAATATAATCAGACAAATGAGGCTAGCATTCAAATCAACCTGTACTCAACTCACTTCTCGACAGCCAGCCAGCAATTCCTGCCTCTTCATGTGTGTAATTAGAGGCAACTTGATTGTTATATAATTAAAGCTTTGATTTAATATGAAATTCCACTTGGAAACATAACGCCCCATCCGGGCCATCATCTCTGAAGTAATATAGAGTGCCTTTAAGTTTTATTTTGGAAACATGTACAGTTTTGTTTTTTACAATGATAACCATTTAATACATTTTCAGACATTCTTATATCAAATACAATTTTTTTCAAAATTAAATATCTCTGTAAATAAATACTTTTTCTTAAACAGTGGATTCATCATATTACTTCTTTAGGAGGAAATTAAAAAATACGAAAGCCACTTTATTTATTACTACTCGATATTAAAAA
>KZ807863.1:233195-249995 GCA_000696205.2 Oncopeltus fasciatus | reverse complement strand
ATGGATTGGGATGAAATTGGAGTTTACTATGGAAGAGTTTGAAGCGGGTGGAGATAAGGTCTTTGACAAAAGGAATATTAAAGTCGTGATGAAGGGTAGAGTTGGACACATAATATGGAGCGTTAGCAATTATTCTAAGAATTTTGGACTGAAAGGATTGTATTCGTTGGATATTGGAAGGCTTAGCGGCATCCCACAGTTCAGCACCGTAGGTCCAGATTGGTCGTATTATGGTCTTGTAGATGGTCATAGTTTATTTTCTAATGTGAGGTGTGAGCGCCTATTTATAAGGCTGTATAAGTGTCCGTGGCGTCTGTTGAATTCTTGTCGTTTGATTTTACTATGTTCATTCCAGTTGAATTGTGAGTCAAGGTGGAACCCAAGGTAACGGACTGAATCAGAGAGAGGTATAGGGATGTTATTGTATATAACATTATCAGGAGAATCTTTTCTTAGTTAAAAAATTACTTGTACGCATTCGGACTCATTTATTTTAATTCTCTATTTAATGCACCACTGCTGAATAGCATCAAGGTTGTTTTGTAAAATGTTAGAAGAGGTTTTGGAATCAGGATGGGAGGAGAGGATCGCTTTGTCATCTTCAAAGAGGGCTAAAAGAGTAGGGATGTCTGCAGTATAAAGGATAAAAAGGATAGGTCCAAACACACTGCCTTGTGGAACACCCGGTTTCACAGGGTAGTGTTCTTTCCAAATATCAATACATTTGTTGCTAGGAGGAATAAACTGCCCGAAAAATAATCGAATATGTCAGAAAGAAATCGAGAAAACGCTGCTCAAAATGTTAACAAAGACAAATGTTGTATAAAGTTCTTACTTCTATAAGACCCCTTTAAGTACTGAAGGCAAAGTACAAAGTACAAGTAAACAAATAATTTTCGCACTGAATTTTACCAATCGTTCTTTAATTAAGTAATTTTGAACGATTTATAGGTCAATATTCACATTAGCTTTTATAAAACTTAAAGATAGCTTTAAAGATAGTTTATACTTTATGTTGAATTATGATTAATACTATAGCTTTATTATTATTATTATATAATTATTAAATACACTATAACCAATATAAAAAAATAATAATCAAAATACTGACTCCGTACTTGCAAAAGGGCATTAAGAATGATTTTTTTTTCTCCATTTTTAGAGTTAGACTTCCTGTTATAAACTTAGGGTAATGGAGGATGGAGCTACCTGCTACATCCCATTCTAAACATCCATGGCTCAGGATAAGCCTTTCATTTATCGATAAAAGCTTGCCCAGAGCGGGATTTGAACCCGCAGCACAAGGATTGCGAGACCTGAACTAATTCCCTGAGCTACACTGGCGCCCCTATTTTTTTTTTTTCATCACTATTTAATAAAACAAATAAAATCTGCTTAGTTTATACTGACCTCGTCAGAAAGATAATCTAAACTTATCGTTACTCACTTTAATGGAATTTGAAAATAATTGTGTACAATTTGAATAGTAAAGGGAGCTGGAAAAAAAACTCTCTGCCTCAGCCGGGGACCGAACCCGGATAATGGGGGACCCATTAGTAGAGAGTTTTTTTTCCCTAAATCCCTGTACAATTCAAATTAATAATGAAATGTGGGATTACTTAACCACAATTATCATCATGATTTAAATTTTTACAAATTTCACTACTATTTATATCGTATTTTAAACATTACTAACGTGGTTTTATAAATATTATTTTTTTGTGTTATTAATCCTACGTAAATTTTAACAATTTTTACTGCAAGGGTGCAGAATAAAAAATCTAACTGTCCCAGCCAGGACACGAACCTGGATCACCTGCTTTTCGGGCCGGTGCGTTTTACATTTAAGCAACCGAGACAAGTCCTGGCTGGGACAGTTTCATTTTTTATTCTATTCTCTAGCATTAAAAAGTGTTATTATTAACATGGTTCTACTGTATTGTGTATTAAAAAATATACAATATTTTAGCAATTAGCTCAATATGAACCTTTCCGTTCGCTGTTACTCACTTATTTAGATAAAAATCACATGTTAAAACTTATAAGTCAGGTTTTTTAAAATCTTAAATTGCTTAGAAAATTACAATGACGAGTATAATACTTTACGTTTTCTTAAACATTTATGTATTTTTAGTGTAAGTGAATAGGGGAAAAGTCCGGCTGTTGTGCCGGACTAATTAATTATCAATTCCACAGCTGAGCGGGAAGAACATCTGGCCCGTAAGATGACAGGGTCGGCTTAGCATAGAGACAAGCAAGGGTGAAGCAACCCCCAGCGAGCAATATCCAGTGTCCTTAGCCTAGGTCTAATTGAATATGGTAATCCCAGCCAGTAACCACTGGATACGGCAATAGCATTTGTCGTATTGCCCCAATGCAGCATCTGACATCAAGCTGTCCCACAACAAAACCGGTGGATTCACCGGTGGAGGCTACGTCACAGAATTGCCAACCCAGAAGGGGGAGATTACGGAGAGTTCCGTATATCCCGCCTAAATACACTCTCAAATATATGTTCTTACAATCACTACAATAAATAATTCTATCTACTAATAACATATAACTATTATATCTGAACACACTTAATAATATCGAAATGAACTACTTGTAGTTAACAAAAAAATGTTTAAAAAAAAGAAGAGAAAAGCACCTATTTACAAAGAGCCTACAAGCTATCTGAACTGACTAGTTAGCGTGACTCAACAACGCACTGACACTAGTTTCTGCAAGGGCCACAATCAATCCGAGTCACGCAGTCTATCAAGTAATCCTACACTGATAGAGGGCTGCTGGCGAGCCGCTATTATAACTGTATAGAATGTTCCAGGCAGGTCCAGATGAGCCGAAGAGCTTTTTCTGAGAAATTTAGACTTCCTCTGTTAAGAGTAGGGTGGAGGTCATGAGGAAGCAGTTCATGTTTTTTTTATTCCCTGATTCCTCAGAAAACATCAACAGTACTCGAGAAAAAACTGCATTTTTTGTATAAACTGGTGAGCGAATTTTTTAACGGTTGCATTCGTTGGAAGAAGCGGATTGTTTACAAGAAGACCATAATTTAAATTTTAATATTTTTGTTTTTATTAGCATTATGAATATATATATAGGGATGTTATTGTATATAACATTATCAGGAGAATCTTTNAAAAAAAAAAAAAAAAAAAAAAAAAAAAAAAAAAAAAAAAAAAAAAAAAAAAAAAAAGAAAGAAAGATATTTAATATCTTCGATTTTTTGATAGGTTCTCTCTTTTCTTTTTTAAATATTTAAACTAAAAAAAGATATTGCGCCATTTTATTGACTTTATTTGACGCCATTTCTTAGCTTGAAAGCTTTTTATTATTTTAGGTTTGTATATAGAATTAAATTTCTAAAGTATAAGTCAATTAGCATAAGCTTAACGCCAAATTTTGTGGAAATACAGTAAAAACTATAGGAAAATAATGGTGATTTTCAATATTTGCGGAAATGAAAAAGAACAATTTTATTATTATCGATTTTCTAAGAGCTTAACCCATTTTGAGTCTTAAATAATACTCATATCAAATGAGTTACATTATGAACACATGAGCTTAATTTCTTAGTTTATCAAGACTAGTTTAGACACTTACAAGCTATAATATAAATTTAAAAAAAAAATTGTATTTTTAAAAATAAATCTTCATTCATTATATTACTTAAAAATAAAAGTTAAATACTATACTTGTAATTTATATAATTAAAAAGAATAAAACATAGATATATACATATAAAAAATAAATAAATGAAGGTCCACTAATCAGAGAAAAAGGGTCTATTTGCTCTTTTCTAAGAAAATTATGGCATTATGAGGAGTTATTGTCTAGGGCCTTATGAAAGGGCTCCTCGAGTCGTAAGTAGGGCGAAATAAATGTAAGGGACAACGAGATTTCCATTAAATTTTGGATGAAAATGATTAACTGCCTGGTAGCCATATCCAAGGTAAAATTTTAAAAAAATCCACAGGTAAAGATAAGATAACCCAAGGAATAATGAAATAGATGGGCACTTAATGCCAAGAAATGTTTCACCATCTTCTTAACCATACATGAAAGCAACATAAGATAAGAAAAATACAGGGAGATTGAGATTTTAATATGAATCCATTAAAAGTAAGATAACAGAGTGCAATAATCTTCGAGGTATATCATTGCTGATTGTTCCTAGCGATATATAATCAAAAATGTTTAATACAAGGATAAAAAAGACTGTCTACAGCTTGATTGGAGAGGGGCGGTTTTGTTTCAGAGCCCAAAGAAGTACCCAGGATCTAATACAGTAAAGAAGCGACAGTGTGCTTTGTTTTCCTGTACATTGTGTTTGATTGGGAGTGGAAGGACATAGTCCGGGCTGTGCGATCAGCAAAGGGTATTAGGAGTGTGGCGGAATGGATGACGCCTTTCAGAATACTATAGAGGATAGGACCAAGAACAATGCCCTGCGGAACCCCGCTTCCACGGGATAGCGGTCAGAATACTCCAGCCGGAAGAATCTTTCGGATAGATAGCGAATGGTAAGATTGTAGAGCTAAGTGAGCAAAATATTCATCTTGAAGAGCAAGCCCTTAGGCAAACCCTAAAGCAGGTTTGGGAGGAAAGAAAAGGTGCTTCTTACCCTCAAGACTGAGGAAAGTGTGTCCTACAACTCCAAGTAGATTTTGCACCGAAAGTCTATGTGTTGAAATCATCTTTATATTTGTGAAATAATTAAAATTGTAACAACGATAAGATAGCATACCCTAATGTTTTCTATGGTGTAAGGCTAATTAGTTCTGGATTGCTCAATATTTCATCTTTTATTCTGTTTGCCATAGTCTCAGGTTCAAAAGAGACTTTTCTCCGCACCTAGAATACAAATAGCACATTAAAATTTGTTAAAAAATAAAATTTACATAGATATTTAAATGTTTGTTTCTCCAACTCATTATGCATAAATTACAGAATGGAATATAAATAAACCTTCTTCTTTCTAGTCATTACAATGTCAAAAAATTTTCTAACTTTTCCGTTCTGAAATTTGACTGCTAGACGAACTTATAATTATAATTATGTTGAAAATACAATTGATTTAGCATCGTAAATATAGCTGTAATTAATTTTTTTTGTACTGCTCAATATTTTACCAATTAAACAGACCTTGCTTCCATATATTTTACACTATCGTCAATGTATTATATTTTAAGGACACTATGTAAAATGTGCAGCTTCTAAGCCAAAAGTTTTAGTAATTTAATGTGAAGTTATCGCAAATGCTCCTTATTAAATATACAATTCCTCTCTTCACCACGATTTGAATATTCCTTTCGTCCAAGATCTCATTTCTTCCCGTTTCAGAGTTTTCCACAGTAAACTGCTATTCCATCCTAATCCACTAGCACAAACCTTGTCTTACAACTCCAAGCTCTACAACTCTCCTCGTCGACTCAAACGAAGATGGCCCCGTGACCTCCTGCGGACATAGTCTGTAAATAATTTGAGAGTGGTGTCATTGGTCACCTTCTCTCCTCATGTGATTGACATTGAATGCCATTTATTTATTTTACTATTCATTGTAATCAATTTACAAAATATTTTTATTTATTTAACAGAATGTAATATGTAAATCAAGATTATAAAAAAAAAAAAAAAATGAAAACTATTTCTAAAAGTGTAAATAACCTGTGTATCTCAAACAAGCAAACTTTAATAATTTTTTAATTATATAGAAAAATGCTATAAAAATTAGAAACACTAAGTTTTTTAATGAGACATTTCAAGTATAAATTAAATTTAAATTAATTTTTTTCTGTATGATTAAACTTTGATTAACTCAACCGAAGAAATTATGACAACTGAAAAATAAGGGAAGAAAAGAAATCATCGAACATTTTATTAAACAGTTTTAAATTCTAATCACTTTCTAAATTAAAGATTTCATTCTGTAAGCTGAAGCACTCGAGACATGTCCTCTTCAGTACTCTTCAGTAAAGGACATACAATTTCCTGCAGGACCTCTCTTTCGAGAGCCTCAGCCTATAAGATAAAAAATTGGATGTCGAAAATGTTTAGAATTTAAAACTGTATTCCCTTCAGACCTCGGATTATAGATTATATTCAGTAGCCCTAAAAAGCTAGAAATTGATTAATTTATTACATGAGCAGTACTATAACGAAATTAAATTTCTTTGCGGGTAGTGTAAAATACATTTAATAATTAATTTTAAAACGTTATGACAGATTCGATTAATTACTGAAAAAGTAATTTTCTAAGATTATGACCAATTTTGACCCCTTAAATCCCTCCCGCATGTATATATGTGTGTGTGACATTTATATAAAACATAAATACTGATGAAGTAAACTGTTACCTCATTGTCGGCAGAAACAGCATCCTTCGTAGTATAGTGAGCCTGAAACAGTAAATTTAGGTAGACAATAATACAAATTTAAAGTATTACATAGTTCTTCACTGAAGTGTGAATTCATTAGCATAACTTGAGAAGTGGAAAATGAAAATAAATTAAATAATAATTAAAATACACTTATCAATATGAAATGAATTGATAACCGTCGAGTTCTATGAAGAGAGTTTTGTCGGGAATTTGGTCCTGGTAGTTGAAGAATTAAAAACTCAGGCCGAAACATTGGCTAAAATAAAAAATTTTTTGGTCATAAATTAGTTTTTAGTTTTTCAACTACAATGACCGAATTTCCTCTCTTCATAAAATAAACATACAAATAAAATTATACACTGAAACTATTAAGGTTAAGAATAAAGTATGACAGTACGTTGGTCATATCAATTTGTTATTTGTTCAAGCGAGATCAACCATCTTACGATTCTCCCCATGACTTGTAAAAATGAAACATAATAACCAGTTACTGCTTATATCTATCAATCTATATTTCATTTTATCTATGCTTTAATATTAAGAGATAGTTTAAAAAATAATGTAAACCAACTGAAAACTCTCTTACCAAAAATCTGTTACATTCTCCACATTAATAAATAACTATTTCATAACTGCCAATTCAAATAGATACATAACAAAAATAAAGTTTGTCAGAAAAAACAAAAACTAAGCAAATTATGTCTTTCTAATTTCTAAGTAATTAATTCTAATTGGACAACATATATTATTTATTCTTATATTAACTGTACTTATATACCTCTGCTCATTAAACCTTTTCTCTATTACTGCTAAAGAATTTTTAATTAATTATTTATTTTTTTCTTTATTCATTCATTTATAAAATATTTGTGTTGAAAATTATAGAAAAGCTAATTTACTCTTTAATTTTCTACTAAAAATTCTATGCGCCAGTCATACATTAAATATTTTAATGGTAGAGTTCTCCACTTCATCGAGTACTATCATTACTGCCTAGCTATGTTTTCAGAACTGCCATTAAAGTCAAGAGCGCATTATATGGAACTACATTTTGATTGCTATTTGAATGCCAATAAAGCACAAAAAATACGGCTATCCAATAGCTGGTATCACACTAATTGATCACAGCCGTTATTGAAGGGATAATATTGACGGAACCAGACTCAACAAATCAATTAGCTACCAGCAAGAGTGTCTTGAACGCTATCAGATCATACAGCCTCGAGTGAAATGAGGAAAACCCAACTACATGCAGAATGACTTGCACGAGTCAAGTCTTATATTTGACTGAGTTCATTGCCGTCAACTCTCCGTTACTAAAGTTGGTTATCTTCCTGACAATCCTGTACTCAGGTCTCCAAAGAGGATAGAACTATGTACGATGGAAGCTCCTCATCTCTATCTGATAAATCACTCACCTACAGCACATACTAATTGTGACGTCACACTATCATTTGAGGTTTAAAAAACTCTTAGCAGTTTAAAATGTCTTATCATTTCATCCCAATTCACAGTATTAATCAATCGAAATAAAAAAAATAAAAAAAATGGGACAAGCAGGAGGAAAAAATTTAATGTCTACAAGGATACATTATTTTTTTTACAATAATTTTTTTAAAAACAATTAATGAGAGAGAATAGAATCAAAATATATATCTGTCCCAGCAGCCAGGAGTCGAACCTGGATCTCCTGCTTGCCGGGTCGGAATGTTTCCATTACACCACCGGGACGAGCCAGATAACTATTAAATTCCCAACACACTAGAAAGTGTCTAACCCAAGACTACATCGTCATATGCTCAAAGGAGCTGACATTGTCTAGCTATTTATCGACTCTCGTTATTTACTTTTTATTATCATTTATAAATATATGTTTAATTGTGGTTTATTATCCCACGTAAATTTTAAAACAATTAATGAGAGAGAATAGAATAAAAAATCTATCTTTCCCAGATAGATATTTTAATAACAATAACTAAATATTTATAAATGAATATTTAAAAAAAGTAAATAACGAGAGTCGATAAATATCTAGACAATGTCAACTTCTTCGATCATAAGACGATATATTCGTCTTTCTCGTGGGTTAGGCTCTCGCTAGTGTGTTGGGAATCTAATAAATTATCTGGCTAATCCCGGTGGTACAATGGCTAACCATTATGCTAACATACCGGCCCGGAAAGTAGGAGATCCAGGTTCGAGTCCTGGCTGGGTCAGACAGATTTTTTTATTCTATTCCCTCTCATTAATTGTTTAAAATTTCCATGGTACAATAAACCACAACTAAATTAATATTTAATTTTTTTTAAATTATTTTTGAGCACATTCTGCACCGCAGAGACCAATGAGGTCAAATGTGATCCCATAACAGGTCTTAGAGTAGGCGACAAGTGGGTATTTAATCATTTATGAAAAGTAATTGTTGAAGAGTAAATGAGCAATTACTATCAGCAGTTTCATTGGGAGGCGAAACTGATTAGTGAGTGGAATTCCACTATGAGATTTCATAGTGGAGTTAATCATTTGATTAATGGCTGATTGGAAGTGATTATGAAGGGGTGGAATCAAGGGACAGGGGCTGTAATGCAAGGCACGTCGGGAGATTCACCCCTGACGAGGAGTTGGAGCTGGCTATAGGAGGCCGGATAGCTGTGGTAGACAGGAATCTCAGCCACCTGCCTGCCGGATGTTGGCCGAACATGCCAGCTCGCCACCAACCAAATCCTCCCTAATCAACGCCCACCCCTCCAATATTTCCAATATTTTAGTGTACTTTTCAATATTACATATATATTCATTTATAAGTCGCACTTCTAATCCTTCCGAAGAACATAGTAACCTTCCAGTTATGATCTAAACAAACTAAAACAGTATGTAACAATCAAATTTAGGCCAGAAAAAGTATAATTCCCATTCAGACACAAATTACATTTTCTTTTAAAAACAAGTAATGTCAATGTAAACAAGCAAGATGTTAAAAAAACAAAAAAAAAATTAAATAAACATTATCATTGGAGCAAGTGGCATATTTCTTAAATTATAATTCCTATTCCCATAGGTTAGGTTATTTCCTCCCTTTGAATTTAATGTAATTAATTATCCATCATATACATTTTTTTATGGTATCCGATTGCCATTATTTTGCTGTACAAAAATTAAAATAATCCAACAAACAAGACAAGGTAAAACTGAAAAAATCCTTGGGACATTTATCTTTCCTTTAGAATGTATATTGAAAATATAATTAATGACTTTATACACTTTGTCCCCATCATGAAGAATATATTATTAGCTTGAAAGTACTACACATTAAATCATTACAAATTAGTGATTTTTTTTTAATTGAAAGGAAAAGTACTTGAATTAAAGAAGAACTAAAATGTGAATATTGCAATGTATCAAATTATTCTTAGGGTTTGTGTAGGGAATGAGTAAATGAATTGAAAACCCAAAACATTATGGAGAAAGAAAACATACAAATACTGATACTTTGTAATATTTTAACGGTAAATTACATATTATAAATGCTTTTCCCTCTGAAATGCTCATGCAAATGATAGTATATTATTTGAAGGGTTATTTTAGCAATGAATATGTAATCAATATATCTGTTGGAATCCATCGTCGATAGCTTTTGAACGGAACGTAGAACGCAAAAGATTGCTAATGATGTAAATATTATTTAGGAATAATGATGCAAATATTATTTAAGAATAATATTTTTCTTTGCTATTACCAATTATTTAGATTAAATATTTAATAATTAGCGTTTGTTCATGAAAGCTAAAGCGAATAATCCTGGCACCAGTTACATCCCAATTAAATCACTAAATCGTTTAAGTATAAAAAACTTGCAATAATACTTATCTATCAGAGAGTACGTCAATCTTTTCTTTGTAGATATGTATATGTTTAAATTCTTTCAAATCTCTAACGTTATTTATTCATGTCCGTAAGATAGACAGGCATATATAAATACAAAATATAATGTTTTAAAGAAAAAAATTAATTTAAAAAAAAATCCCTAATTCAAAATAAGAAAACGGTAAATATTTTATAAATATTTATTTGGCTGTGGTTTATTATCCCACGGAAATTTTAAACAATTAATGAGAGGGAATAGAATAAAAAAGTTTATACGATTAATGCAAGGGAATAGAATAAAAAATCTATCTGTCCCAGCCAGTGCACGACTTAACTTATTAAACTTCCAACACACGATAAATAGCTAGACAATGTCAGCTCCTTCGAGCATAGGACGATGTATTCGTCTTTTTCGTGGGTTAGACTCTTGCTAGTATGTTAAGAATTTAATTTGCTCGAAGGAATTGACATTGTCTAGCTATTTATCGTGTGTTGGAAGTTTAATAAGTTATCTAGCTCGTCCCGGTGGTGCAATGGTAGCATACCGGCCCAGAAAGCAGGATATCCTGGTTCGAGTCCTGGCTGGGACTGATAGACTTTTTTATTCTATTCCCTCTCATTAATTGTTCAAAAGATAAATATTTTACTTTATATAATCCAGCAATTATCCAGCGTTATTTATTTTTTCAGTGATTTTTAAATATATACAATTTTTTTTTTTAAATACAAATCTGCAAGTATACATGAAAACCAATTATCTCTACCAGATAACTTTGGTGGTAACTTATTAATATATTCAAATTTGAGTGATAAATGATGGAGATATTTAGCATGGGGTGATAAATGATGGTGATATTGAACTCAGTATGATGTATAATCGAGATCGCTTTCTTCTATATATTATTAAATTTTTTATGAATAACAATAAAAAATTTAAAATACTTTTTTTTTTGTTGCTTTGAACTAACCACATTTGTGGGGAGGGGGAGGGGTCAGAATGCTACAGTTCCTTATTCCTTAAAGGACCTGATCCTTATTCTTTCTCATATCTACCTTTAATTAGAACCAATAAGATTTCTGCAAAGTTACATGTCTTACTTATGAAGAAAATAAGGAAATTTCTTATGGGAATGTACCCAAGGTAAAAGAGAAAGATTAGTGGTAACGGGGGGGAAGGCACTAATTGATAATATTATATTCACATTGTTTTGTTATAGTAATTTCATAAATAATACACCTATGGAATCGAAAAAATATTTTTTTTGTATAAGCCTATTTAAAATTTTGGATTTAATTATTACTGATGGCCTATTTTTAACCCATTTAAAATTAATTTTCCATAAAATTAAAAAAATTAAAACTAGTTCAGTCTTTTACATGATAATATTTACAAGCTAATAGCTAAGTACTATGAAGGCATGGAATGACTTTTTCTTTACCATGAACTTTTACAGTAGCACTAATTCTAATCACAGTCATAATCTTTAAATTTTACTCAAAATCTGTCCCACTAACCGTTGTCCTATGTCGTTAAAAAATAAGTAAAACTTAAAAATGAGAACCCACCATAATAAATTACATTACTTAATATCCTTATTGATATGCACTTTCTATTTTCTTTTTAATTTAAAAAATAAGAATTATTATTCTGTAAATGGTAATTTTTTGTTTCTCCCAAACCTTCCCTCTCCCTCAATTGACATCCAATGGTTATCAAAAAAAAAAAAAAAAAGCTGAAATACGGAATTTGATTTCATTATTTTAAAATTTTCTTCACTAACAAAGGGCAAAAAATNTATATATATATATATGTATAAATTTTCGGGGATTTATATCCCTTCGTCAATGAGGAGTGAGGTGAGACTGGAGTAGCGGAAAGGACTCAAAGGAAGGGGAAGGCGGTTGAGTTTTCCCTAATTCTCTTATTGTTGGCAATTGACGCCATGTCTTGTAGTGGCTTTGAGAATGTGGATATTGGCGCACTCTTTCGTCTTCAGATGCAGTTCTATTCCGGGGTAGGAGGAATCAACACGAAGCCCTCCCTATTATTCAGAACAATCCATCCACCAGTTCTCTGCTATCACAAAAACCTGGCATTACCTATAGGAAAGCCCCCACCCTCCAAGATATTACTAAACAGAACTTGTAACAAAAGCAGATGCTTATCCAGTGCAATTATAAAAACTGGAAACACGTTCTCCAGTGTTAACACCCACTTAACATCCAGAAATTGTGCATACCTGCTTCAATGCCATTTTTGTCCTGCTTTTTACGTAGGAAAATGTACTATGCCCCTAAATCTCAAAATTAATAACCACAGAGCATCCTGTTCAGAACCACAGTCCCCTCTATATTTTTTTCTTCTAACTGTTAGATGTCAATACAGTGCAAGATAAGTGAAGATCTCTGAAAATTTTTAAAAGTAAATTTAATAATTTGAATAGGTAGCAGCTGCTAAAAGACGGGCATTTAAAATGTGGTGTAACCTCGCAGAAGAAGAGTGAGAAGACTTAACTATGTATATATGTAATATATGTATATAAATCTTACTACAGCTGCTGTGATAGCCATTGCGGCAGAGAGAGCCACAATGGCGCTGACGAAATTTTCGTGTTTTCCTCGGCCAGGTCGCTCTGCTGCTCTGTGTATGTTACCTGACCATCGGTTCATCTGAGGAGAAAAAAAATGAAATTTTGTTATAAGTGAAGGTGTAACAAGAAAGAAGAAAAACGGGACTCCAACTACGCAAACCATCTGCAAGACAGCGGACACGACCTCACCGACATGCAAACAACCATGACGTTGCTACATAAACAACAGAAGGGACATTCTAAAAAATATGGAAATTTACAAAACAAGGTCCACAGACAATAACATTGTTAACGAACAACTCAACACACAATCTGACACCATATTTAGACCGCTACTGTAACTAAAACGAACACACAAACGTAAATGAACAGACGACACACAAACCGACAACTAAGCAAAGACAGTATAATCCATAGTCAGACACTATCAAACACAAACACATTTACAAAAAACTTCGGAACACTTTGAACACCTCAACAAAGGAGATTATAACTAATCCCTGCCTCAACTAATACCTAAAATAATGGACACTGACCCTTATAACTCTCGCGTTTGACAAACCTTATCGCCGACAAAGCGACCGTTAAAGCTAAACCACTCTTATACCTGACGCATCCGACCAACCCACAGAATACAAACCCAGTTGAATACATACATATAGTGGCAGTGAACATATATATTCGGCCACGAGGATGGACAATGTCCGAAAGCGCTCGCCAACGGAGGATGGTTTGCAGAAACCAATAAAGACGGATAATAGAAGGTATGATAGTTCTATATTCATTGGTAGTTATAATAACCCTTTAGATTATTTACCTGAACTTTCTTTTATTTACAGTTTTATAAATTAACAAAAAAACTCACAGTAAACGAATTGGCCTCAATTTTATATAAGAAATAATTTCCGTAACGTAACATTCTGTTGTATACAATGAATCGTAAACATTGTTATTTTTAAAAGAAAAAGAGTATAGTAATTATTTTTTGATATAAGGAAATGAAAATAGAAAATTTTCTATATTTTGTTTCCATCCAACGACTACTAAGATAAATGTGGAGACAGAGGAGAATGGCGAGCAGTCTCCACTGGTTACCCTCATCTTTCGCGAGTAAGACAATGTACCATATGGATGATGAGGACCTACGTACTCCGTAACCATGTTCTCTATCACCAGTGGTTCCTAGGCCAGCAAAAATAAAAATGTACAGAGATCATTTGTGCACATTAGTACTACAATGAAGTAGCCACAAATCAATAGCAACGTGCTTGGATCAGCTTGAGTATTTTTTTTCCGAAACCAATTGTTGGTTGCGAGAACAGAAATCTACTGTTTGTTGCTGGCAAACGTACAAAGGGATATTACTTTTTGTTTTGTGTTCATCAAGATGTCCTTAAGAACAATTCCACAAGAAGCATGTTCAGCTACACCTTTCTGAATTTCGTCTCTAGTGCTTGTATGTGGACCAGCAAGTCATCTTCAGAGAGAGCAAGGACAACTCTCTCCTAGAGGGAAGGTAACTGTTACCTATCAGATCTAGATAAATCCCAGGTAACATGACATATTGAGCATTGCTCATTAAATGTGCATTACATATCCTCAATGTAGAGGCCAGCAGGGAGACAATCCCAGGAATCCTTGACTCCCTTCAACTAAAGGTCACACATACATTTTCATATATGATCATTAAAATTCATATATTTATAAATATGTGTATGTCTTTGTCTTAACCACTGTGCGTATTTCTTCGATTCTTATTATTGTCAAGTTTTATGATATTTTTTTTTCTAGAAATTTTTTCTAGACAGGTTATAGACTACACGGTTGCATATGTATTGTAGTATAAGCTCATTTGATTACATTCTCATCAGCTTCAAAATAGACATGACCTGTGACGCAGTTTCTTCTTTCTACTGTTGTAGAATATTCATCAATCAATATCTCCATAATGAAATTATATAAATACATATTATAACCTCTCAAATGCTGAGAGTTACAGATTACTTAGACAAGTTAACAAGAATACATTACTGAATAAAGATAAGTATATATATATATATATATATATATATATATATATGTGTGTGTGTGTGTGTATATAAACTTGTTTTAACAATTACTCCAAAATATTTATTGTATTAATGACTAATTGATAAAGATAGTTTTAAAACAAATCCCACTTCCGACTTAAACGCATTTAACTTTTTTTCCCATTCAAGAATCAACTCATTAACTGTTGCTGAGAATCCGGTGAGGACTTTGAAAAAAAAAGGGGTGGGCGGGAAATTCATTTAAACTATAAATTGAATTTATCCTTAACAAACTTTTACTCTTGATAAATAAAATTAAGCTCAGGTTTGTGCTACTTTAACTTTAGTCCTGACCCTTATAGGAATTTCGCCTAATTATATTTGAACGTTAAGTGTCTCTTCCACTTCGCTTTTGCCCGGACGGTGAAAGTCAGTTCTCATTCATTGAGCCTTTCTAGTTAGACTTAACTTTTTCCAGCTAAACAGTTTATCAGTTAAGGAGTTCTCGACAATTATTAATTAATTAAGCATAAATGTGTATGATTTACGACACTATACCATATGTTCAAATAACAACCGCTCCCCTTGTGTGAGATTGATGATGTTATCCACAGATTGGAGTAAGGTTTTTCTTTGTTTTACCCCCTTTTTCCTCGCACTTTATTTCAACCTCTTCTTTTCTCTTTTCTTTTCTACTGCAGGGAAAAGGCGTTGGAGAGATAGTTGATCTTATCTTTTTCCCCTTCTTCTCAGGTCGGGCTAATGGTATTGGGTTACGGGTACCAGTAAGACGGGGAAGAAGGGTACGACCCAGAGGTAATTTGTACTGGTCATACGGGAAAACCCCCCGCTACTGTGACCAGCAATGTCACTCCACTGTTACGCCAGGTGCAATGTCTAGATTAAATCGTAGCAATGACATCGAGCCGCTGGGTCCCGTGAAATTTGTCCTTGGGCTTGTAGACTGATTTATATAACCTCTGAATGTTTTATATAACCAATGAGTTATACAAACTTTTAAAGAAATTAAACATAGTTAATTTGATAAAAAAAAGTATTTAAAGTGCTTTCAAGTTTGAAGGATGCTGGAGATATAAACAAGAAAAATTAATAATAATTATACCAACTTTATTTACCACTTGACAACTCCAAAAAAATAAATTACTTTGAAGTACAATAACAAAAATATTAATTATCCGATGCCAAAACTAATTATAATAATAAAATAAGTAGCACAGCAGTTCACAATACAAAAAAAAAAATTCCACACACGAGGATTTGTTTTTTCAAGTGGAAACCTAACTGTCGGTAAGGTAATTTTTTTGTTACATGCCAGCGTTGCCGGCAAACATTTTATCCCCAATTATTTCTATTAAAATCAACCGGTAACACCTTCGAGGGTAACAATTGCAGGACATGTCAAAAAAAGAAAAAGTTTTGTTAAGATAAAGTGTAGGCCAGTTACAAAAGTATACTAATAAATGATGAATGTGGAAGTAACAATAGTGATTAATTGAAGGGTGTTTCATATAAACATGTTGTGAAAGCTGGCTGTCAGATAAATCGTCCCCTGCACAGCTATTTGAGTATGCATGTGCACTAATGGAGTATGAATGTTTGGAGAGAAGGGTGTATTCTCCGCAGGCGAATGGCGAGAGAGATAAGGATGAAAGTTGCCCCCAACTCCGGGCCACAACTCTGCCGGGACCGGGGTCTTGGTGGCGTTCCCTTCCGGCAGGGCCGTCCGGAGCGGAACCGAACAGTAAACCACGCGGCCATTGTGCTCGCTCCTTCAGATCAGCTACTGTCCTCCATGAGGTACTTCTTTCGTCGGGAGGTGAACTGCTTGCTGGGATCGGTCAGTCTCATTTGTACGGGAAGACGAAAAAGATTTTCACATACATAGCACTTACAAAGAAATTATTAAATATA
>KZ807863.1:202682-224091 GCA_000696205.2 Oncopeltus fasciatus | reverse complement strand
TATATATATATTGGAATTGTAAAGGGGCCCTATTTTTAGCTTATGGATTGTTGAAGAGGAACTGCCCGTTGGAGGTTTGCGAAAGCCCCTGAGGTGAATAACTTGATTCCCCCCGAAGAAAGTTTTCACCCGGCTATCCCCTTCCTCCCGCTCGCTGAGGTTAAGAGTCCCCGCCAATTAGCGGGAGTAAGATGGCAGAACCTCAGGCGGTCCGCTGGCTGGGTCGGTGGCCCCGTCACATGTCGCCGCTCCCAGTCCCGCTTGTATACACGACCTCGCATCTCCGCAGAGAGCGAGACGGAGATGGATATCGAAAGGGCCG
Source organism: Oncopeltus fasciatus (assembly GCA_000696205.2). NCBI lineage: Eukaryota > Metazoa > Arthropoda > Insecta > Hemiptera > Lygaeidae > Oncopeltus > Oncopeltus fasciatus. The sequence continues at coordinate 223,769 of KZ807863.1, read as the reverse complement.
AGGGGAGGCCCGTGTTCACAGCCCGACTCCATGTCTTCTGCCACCCCCAGCGAGGCCCTATCTCATCGGAGGAAATCAATGCGCGCCAATGTAGTCCTTCCAAGCGTCCGGTTATTTCTAGAGGTACGCACCGCCTCCCTTAAACAGACTCCTATAACTCCATAGAGGACTATACTCTATGAAAGTTATTTTTCAAGATTATTCAAGGCTTTGTTTTGCCTGGGGTCAGTAGCCCTGTCTTCATTATTCCCATTATGTACAAAATTAAGTCCTCAATGAGCATGTATTAGTTTAAAAAATGAGTCAAGGACTATTTTTTAATTTTAAATAATAGAGAAATGAAAATGAGAGTTCGTTTTCAGTTATAACAGATTTTCCATGGGGTAATCATACTTTCCACGTAGATGCCATCAAACGATTTTAGAAAAATTTCAAAGGATCTTTACTGACCCAACTTCCTTAGAGATGCTAAAAATTTGGTTGGTTAAAATTATATATATATATATATATATATATATATATATATATATATATATATGACATATGATACATATAATGAGCTTGCTTGTAGTAGAAAATGACGAGGATGGAGAATTCAAAAGAATACCAAATTAAAAAAAAAAAAAAAAAATTCTGTATCACAAGAGGGTAAAATTCAGCATTTATAATGAGCTACATTTAAGTTTAAATGTAACTGAATGAATTATTAGTTTCTTCTTCCTTCCTCAGACATTTTGCATACCGTAGATTGCTTATTTTTACCTTTAATAATTCCTTACAACTTGCAAATTTAAAGTATTCATCAAATATACTTTAACGTTAAACATGGATTATCTGTTTAGTTTACATACTCCTGAGTAACTATATATATATACCTCAAGCCTCTCGGAGCCATACATCTGATCCCATGTATTTGTAGTAGACTACTATTTTGGATAGGTAGCAATTTTAATTCTAAAATAAATTGTATTTATCGTTACTCCATCCATTATTTTAATTTATATTTTATTTGTATTAGTGTCTGTATCGTAACTTTTTCATGGGATTTCTTTAGGAACATCCCGTTTCATCTTTATTGTTTTAAATTCTCTAACAACTTAATTTTTTAAATTTAAATAATTTACTACATCCCAAACAAAGTTAGATTTATAAATCTATAGAAAATCTAATTTTTCGTTATAAATTTATATGAATTAGAGTTAGAATTGAGATTTAAATTTTTGATTCAGTATATTCTATTAATCATTGTGAATATATTACAATTATAAATTATTTTACTATGGTTATCGAAAAAGACGGCGACAAAAATAGCACATAATATAATGGCTCTGATTGAAAAAGTAAAGAGTTTAGTGAATAAATAATTATGCTAATTTAGTTGACCTTTAGCCTCAGACTAGTATAAATTTTGTATGCTAGGTTATGGTAAAAGTAACACAATAAATATATTTATCATTTTATTGTGTTCACACTTTTTTAAAATGAATTCTATTAAATAGTTGAATGAATAATACCCGATATGCTTAAATTTCAAGATTAAATTAGATTGCTTAGTTTAGAGAGATTAGTTTAGATTGCTCTGCAATTATAACAATCCGAGGAAAGTGGGATTAATTCAATTTGTCTCAATCAGGGGAATACAAAGTCGCTTGTGAACAAAATAAAAAATAATATTTAAAAAAAAATAATAGCTACTAGAGACTAAATAAGTAATTAAAAAGCCCTCACGTATGTGTTGCGTTAACTCAGAGAAGTACATTTATTTGAACAAAGACTAGTATCAAATTGTCAAGTCAATACATAAACACAAAATTCACACAGCTGAGCTCTTTCGGATCTACTTCCTCATCATCGGAGCTCAGGAATCTCCCAGTTTAGGGGCAAGAGAGAGACTCTCTGCAGAGTAAACTCCGAAAGCACTCAGCTGTGTGAAGTTGTAATAAAAGTATGGACTATTCCATTTGATGAAACTCTTTGTTATAAGTGAAACTTATCCCTGGTACAAAGAAGTACTTTAATTTATAGAATAATTTATAATAAATATTAAATTTATTGAACTGTAAAGAAAGTTTTTCTTTAAAGACTTCAAATTTTTATGACATTTAATCCCCCACACCTATAAAATAAATATTTTATATGAATAAATCTGCGTTGAGTTTCTTTCTCTATGCAAGATAACAAGAAGACGTATTATCAAGTTTAGAATAAGAAACTCAGAAATGATTAATTAGTCTAAATGATGAATTCTATTAGGTCGGGATATTAAATAAATTGGAAAATTGAGACACAAGTATTTCTCAACTACCATACTCATGAATTTCAATAATATTTATTTACCCTTTTTTAATCTTGTCCAATGCAATTTCTGTGAAGATCTCTTAAAATTTTAGAAAAGTTGCGTCATACAACCAGCGAAAATAGCTTGAACTCTTTGTAAGAAATCTGCTTTAAGAAAAAAATGTATAGAATATAATGAGAGTATTATGCAATTTTTTTTTCTTTTATATTCTATAGCAAATGTCCAATACTTAGAATAACTCATTTTGATAAAGGTAATAAAGAATGCAATTTTGGGAGTTAGGCGCTCCCCAATTATAAAATATGTATAGTGAATTCAGTACATGGGCTTCAGTGCACAAAGATACAAAGGGATTCGTTTTTTGATGAAATCGAATGGTGGAGAAGGGGAGAGATACAGGGGAAAAAATTGAATATCTGACGTCAATATATTCGTATTTATTATTCTCATGAAAAACAGAGTTAATCATTGCCAGGAGAAAATTTAATTCTTAACATTTTGTTATTATTTGCCTTATAAAATTGCCCAATGCGATACATGTATTAATTAATATATGTATTTTTCAATATCTCAGAATAAATAAAATGTTTTGAGCGGCTGATACTGCCCATCCCCTGCTGAGAGACGACATAAAATTTACTCATAATCAACCTTTTCGATTATTTATTTATAATTATTTATTTACTATTATCTATTACCATCATGAATAAGACTTGGAAAATTACCCAATATAAGTACTCAGTACCCAGTATAAGTACCCAGTAATTATGATTTTTTGATAAGAGTTTTTTAAATGCATAAGTTAGGGTACTAATTTGATAATATTACTGTAGTAATAGTACTGTCTCTGAGATAGATTCATTGAACTTTTATTCTCTACTGCTACCATTATGAAGCCATCAGTTATTGTAGATTGTACCTAGTTAAGGACAGGAAGGATATAATAATAATAATAATAAAAGATAATCGTTTGATGAGTACAGCAAAACTTGAGATTCGGTGAGATAGAAAAAAATCTTATACGAAAAATCCACAAGAGATTATTTCAACAATTTTACTTAAGAAACTGAATGAAAACCATTTCCAGGGCTGATAGTTGTGGCAATTTGGCGAATTGCTAAATTTTGATCTGGTTTGCCAAAGAGTCTCTTCCATGATCACCATCCTGGCGTATCTCATAAAGTCCGATTTAGTTTCCAACAACAGTAAGAATTTCCTAACAATGTTACATTGTTACATACAAAACTGTGTATTATCTATGGTACATCTTGACTCAGGAGTTGAGATTTATTAATGGGAAACAATTTTTAAAAAAGTGCTCAACCAATCAAAGAGTTGTTAATTTTTCATCCGTCACTTTTTTTTTTCAAACTCCTTTCTGAACGAACCTTAACATATTAATAGTATATGTTATTTTGTTAGGTTCGGCCCACGTTTTATCGCCAAAACGTCGGCAGATAATTAAAAAATACACATTTCTTAAATTATATTTTTGGATCTTTACGATCGAAAATTCTCCATTTGAACTTAACTATTAATTTACTCTCAAATCTAACTGTAACAATACTAATCATTTCACTCTTTCATTGTTTATAAATTTTCAAAATATGTTCACGTCTGAAGGAAGCAGGTGGCCATTTTCTCGCCAGGAGTCCTTTTAGCTGCGATCTAGCTGCAGTGCAGAAATGAGGTAACAGTTCTTCCATCGCTGGTGCAATGTCTTCTTTCTTTTAAGTAGCTTGATAATGTCTCTAGAGAAATATAAAGGAGAATTAGAGTTGGCACAAAGAAGCTTATACCAATTTCAAGTATTTTATAAAGTTTTTCTAAATTTATATTTACATCGGTACTAGTCCATTGTAGTTTCCATTATTTCTGTTCACTTGAAACTCTTCAGTGTTTGAGTGACTCTGAGTACATTGTCTGGACTGAGGCGCATTTTGTAAAAAAAATGTTTCAAGTGGTTGTACTTTCTTGTTTAGAAGAGCTGGAAAAAGAAGCATATAAGTGGAATTGACTCAACTTTATCACGGGATCCTGATTATTTATTGTTTAATTGATAAGGGTAGAACTATATATTTGTCATTTCCATCGGGAAATTAAACATTTTTATACAAGCCGAATAATTGAAATAAGATGTGGTTAAATCTTTGATTTCTTAAGTTTACAATTCATGTGTTTTTAATTGTCATGTATAAAATGTAATTAGATAAGAATCCCACAGAGGGTTAGAAGTCTTATCGTGTCCTGGGGGATCCTGTAGCCAGCTTGAAGATAGTGGAGAATATCTCTATTGCAGAGCAATGTAAATTCACTACTTTCTCATTCCTGGAATGTAGGGCCCATTATATCTTCCTGGGAGAATACGGGGAGGGCTTAGTTGTGGATAGATAAGTAACCGTCTACCTTTCTGTGTCTCCTTGGAAGATATTATTTTTACTTCTCTGCGGAGGACTGGTCATCAATGATAAAACTGACTTGTGAAGTAAAATATATAAAAGCGTATTCCAGGGAGTGGTGTGGAAGGGGTGGGGGGGATGGTTTGAGTTGTGTACATAACACGTTGAAGTCCTTGCAGCAATTTCCTAAAGGGAGGATTCCCTTATTGCTCCAAAACTAAGGTACTAATGTACAATTGGTTATCAAATGAAGAGGAAAACTTTAATTCCCTCCAATTTACTTGCAGTATACAAAAGTATCTGTTTGGGGCCTAAGGTTGTTCACGGCGACGGGTTCATGTAGATCCAATCTAAATGGTAGGGACCAGTTGACTCGGAATGCTTGTTCCTGATGTTGTCCTTAATGGGTTGGAAAAATTTAGTAGATCCAAAATCTTGGTTGGATGTGGCGGATGGTTCCTTGACTCTCAGCAAAGCAATGTGACCAGGTTGTCCATTGTCATTCCTTGTATGTGAGCATGGAGATAATGTAGCACTAATAAACGTCTGGGGTCTAATATATCTCCCTGCAAGTGAAGGCGTTACATTACAATGTTCAGTCAAGTAATGAAACTGCATGAAACAAATAAATTAATAAACTTTAAATGTATGAATCAAGGAGCAATAGCAGTGAATAATGCTCTATTTCTCTTAAGGTATTTAACTCAGTCAATTTGAATGTTAACGAGTCATGGTTTTTGTTTTTATTAGCATTAGGGATTACAAAAAAACAAAAAAAGCAAATGGATTTTTGAACCATAATGAATGCTTATCATATAATATAAATATTATTTTTTTGTGGTATTCAATCCCACGTAAATTTTAACAATTTTTAGTGCAAGGAAACAGAATAAAAAATCTAAATCTCCTGCTATCCGGGCCGGTGCGTATTCCATTTACGCTACCGATACGAGTCTGATAAGTTATTAAACTCTCCGCACTATAAATATCATTTATAAATTTTAATAAAAAAAATTTTTGTGATTTTTAATCTCACGTAAACGTCAGTTAAATTTTTTATTCTGTTCTCTTGCACTAAAAATTGTTAAAAATTACGTGGGATTAAATATCACAAAAAAATTATATTTAATAAATTTTAATGCACAAATAAAAGTTTTAATTGAAACTTGTTTGAATGAATTTTCTATTAATAAAAAATATTTATTAGTGTGACTAAAGGGGAGTTCAAATTGGCCACTTAAGTTTCCCTTCCATTTTCATCTTCAGAATTTAAATTCAGGGAGTTCATTTGGGTATATAATTATTTTTTCCCTCAAAATATTTGAGTGATGTGCCTTAGGTCCTTCGAGGAACGCCTAATATTCTTCTTTTACTAATTACCTTTTCTTCATTAATATTAATTTTCGAAAAAAAAATATAAAAAAAAAAGTCTACTCTCTCATCTTGCCCTCGTCCCCACCTCCATTTACTTCGGAAAGTGGGCGGGGAGGTCTAGGGTCTACTTTACTTTAAAACTCCGTCTCTGCCAATATATCACTTAGCCGTTTGAAAGGAGTTCCCTTATTATTAATTAATAAATTAATTGAAACTAAATTTTTACCATCTTAGGACCCCTTTTTTCCTTTCCCCTCATGAGTTAAGTGACGGAAACAGCCATTTTTCATTGGGGCAGTTGGGGGAGGGTAAAAGACAGAATTCCAGAGGGGAAAAGTAAAAAGTAAAGAAAAATGAAATAAAAAGATAAGGTTGGGCGACAAACTTTTGTAATATCAGATCATAATTAGGAGAGACTCTGAAGAGACTAATCTTGAAAAATTCGTAACTTTTTGATAATTGCTCCATTTTTTTTTCCAATAACATATTTTTTTTAATCACTTTATGTTTTAACATTAAAAATTGAATAAAGACATTAAAAAGTTTAGTAGTATTTAATACTCGAATTAACTTAGATGCATAATTGTATAACAATATTGTAATTTTGTATTAAAAAACCCCACTAATGGTGATAGCTTATCACTTTTAAAGATTGTCTGGAAAAAAAAAAAAAGGAAAATTTAAATTGTTTTTGTTGGATTTGTGTACGTGTGTGCATTTTTGTTCACTTGTATGAACCAAAGAATAAAATGTAATGAGATTTTTTTTTTTTTTCATCTAGTCACATTCTTGAGAGCACTCAGACTTCTACGATTATTGAAACCCCATTAAAACAAACACTTCAACTACGCATGTATTTGTACAATCGATACACATACAAGAATAGAATAATTATGTAAGGAGAATGTAAGTGACTACTTGATCAAATCAATGATGGAGGTTACAAATGAGTGAAAACCTCAGATATTCTTCTATTTTTTTTATTACAATATGGTTTTAATAATAATTAGCTGGAAAAATTTTTTTTATTTTTTTTGTTTTTATATTAACAAAATTTGCCTTGATAGGACGTGACAATTCCTTAAAATATTCTCCAAAAATTATGTTCTCCCATCATTGCATCGAAAATAACATGGCACTATTTTAATTTATGATTAATCCTTTATTCGCAATGTTTTCTATATTTTTCTAAAGAGATTCTTATTTCAACGAATTTATTTTTCAAAGGTGGGTGAAATAATTGAGAAGTTGGTCAGTAACTTCTACAGTTCATACATTTATTTCTTCCCCCTAACACAGAGCGCTTTCGAGGTTGATGCCTCATTCTCACAGCTTCTCTGAGAGAGTTCACCATGACCAACTTTGAGCACTGAAGATGAGGCGTTAGACTTGAAAGCGCTCTGCATTAAGGAAAATTTATTTGTATGAGCTGTAGAGGTTACTGACCAACTTCTAAATTATTTCACCCACCTTTGATTGAGAACCTCTACCAGCCAGCTGTTATATAGAAAGGAAAATATACTTTTCTTCTAGGAAAGAGATATGATATTCTTTTATCTCTGTAAGTAACGGAACCTTTCCTGTTTCTCTAGGTGGATACTACTTAAAAGGAGAAATTGCTATTCTTATCGCTGACTGTTCGAAATACGTCTACCTCTAGACCGGAGCCAATATGGCGGGAATGATGGTTGTAATAATTAATCCCACGGACAAGAGAAGTAGGGATCGGGATTACCGGGAATTACCCAAACACCACTGATAAGGAGGTGATAATACAGATAAGGCTGACAGAGAGGCTTGGAACACGCCAGTCGGTCTCCTTAATAATAGGGCCTATGAGTTATCACTTCCCCGTGACTGGGTTCTGGGTGGTCTTGGACTGTATGCTTCAGTCTACCTGCCTGATCTAGGCTCTTGTGATAAGGAGATTAGGGTCAGGGCTCAAAAATAATGATCCATGGTAAGTCCATAATACCATCAATGGTTACGGTATTCTTGACATGTCGTCTATTATCAAGCCCTCAATGACCATTGCTATCGTCAGTAACAGATACATAACTAACTGTTAATTTTTAAACATTTTATTACCCCCAAATGTATACCGGCATCATGGAATGATTGTTGTGGAGCAAGTTCTTGCTACCCACGTCTTGCCAATAAAACTCTGAAGACTTGAAATATATCTGATTAGTCTAAGATAATTTTAGTTGGGGTTCGCTCAAGGTAGATCCAAAAAAACACAAATTTAAAAAAAAGTATTTTTTAATAAAGGATTATCTGCCAACGTTTCGGCTTACATTGTAAGCCATCTTCATGATAGCCCTGAAGATGGCTTACAATGTAAGCCGAAACGTTGGCAGATAATCCTTTATTAAAAAATACTTTTTTTTAAATTTGTGTTTTTTTGGATCTACCTTGACCGAACCCCAACTAAAATCATCTTAGATCAATATCTACGGTCAACAAACTCTCCTTTTGAATATCTGATTAGTATTTTCGACTGATTAATAGAAACTGCTCCTAAGTATCTAACTGAACCATTTCAGTACTCAGAATGCTGCTGATTTGTATCCCCTTACGTGATACCTGCGGAAATGAGTCTGATCGTGATGAAAGATAGAGTTGGAGGCAGAATTTGGAGCATTAGCCACTATTATTAGAATTTTAGACTGGAAGGATTGTTTTAGTTAGATTTTGAAGACTTCCGAAGGTATCCGTATTTTGCACTGCATCCTCAAATAAGGGAGTCAGTCAGTTAACGCCTGTTTAAAAGTGTATATAATAACCTGAGTAGTTGAGATCCAGTCTTTTCTATTTTTTTCGTGTTTGCCAAAAATAAGTTGTGACTAATGATAGATTGAGGGTAAGGGGGCGCTCAGGGGATCCGTTTAGTTATCGTAATTCTAACGCTGCGGGTTCAAATCCCGCCCCGCCAAGCTTTTAACAGTAAAAGATCTTGTCATGAGCTACAGACGTTTAGAATGGCAATCTATATATATAGCTCCTTCATCCTTGACAAGTTACGAATCCATATACCTATCAGCTACAGTCAGTTGAATGGGATGCTAACAATTAATAAAAAAAAAAAAAAAAAAAAGAAACACAGGTAATTGACTGTACCAGAAAGATATATGGATACGGAATATGTCATGGAGAGGGGGTTATCTACAGATTCCTATTCAATTGAAAACATTCATTGCCCAGGGCAAACTTTTATTCATCGATAAAAGCTTGCCCTAAGCGGGATTCGTACCCGCAGAGCCAGGATTACGATAACGAGACACGAACTAATCTCGTGAGCTATCTTAGCATTTCCCGCCCCCCTCCGAAACCTATCTTTACTCACAACATGCTCTTTACTTGTAAAGATTGATGCATAACCTTATCTCTCTTGAAAAATGCGATTTCCTTAATTGAAATCTGCAAGGTTACTCTTCCTCTTAAGAAGTACTTTGTTTACTGCTCGAGACGTATTCGCTACTGTACTAACTTCCGCAAAGTCTAAGTCTTGAAGTTGTACCTCAAGTATAGTCCAAGTTAAGTTGCTTGTAAATCAATAGAAATATGTTTACAGTTTTAGGGCTGACATCCGACCTCATCCGTAGCAAACAACCGTAGGTCTCATCTCTTCAGAAAGTAATGTCCCTGTTTATTCAAAGTGTTGGGGCAAGTATGGCGCCCAGGAACCAATCCACTTCTACCCTACCGGCAGTAGATCATCAAGTGACAACCTGCTTTTCTTCCAATTGTCTAGTCGGAGTCCAACTGCGACCTTCAAGTTCAAAACTCATTGTCACAGGTATGGCTTCCCTGAAGAAATTGTGAAAGAATCAGTAGCTCATTCACAATCTTTATGAATTATCCAACTGATATAATATTAATTTATTATTAGTGATTTTACGAAGAAGAAACAACTGTATAAAATATATGTCACCGGTCAAAATACATTCCAACCTAAGATTTATTACAGCCTCATATTTTGAATTTCATTATCTAATTAGTATACTATGCAGGAAAAGAATCAATCAGCTGGTAATTAATACATTTTATTTATTTAATTAATATATTTTTTTTTTGGTATGTCAACCCTTTGTTCATTATCGCCAGGGAGATATTTTTAGAAGCGGAAAATATTTTCAAAAGAATTACTTCATAGCGATAGGTCATGGTGAGGTGTAATGTATTGTTAATGCGAAAAGTTATTATGTTGATGGACATAGTAATTTCTTTGTACTTGGAAATTATGAAATTTATTAGAAAGAAAAATTGAGAGAGAATGGAAAAGAAGCATACTGAAAATGCATCTAGATAAGATTTAATAACCTGCACTCTTTCAGAAAGTTCATTACAGAAATTAATTATTTCCTTCTTTTAAAATATTTAAGTAAAAACTACTCACACCTAAAATTTATGTAAAATAATGCATAAATAAATAATAATAATAAAAATGTGTGATTAAAATGTACCAAGTATTAATATTTATACAGCTTTTAATATCTATCTATGAAACACATAAGTGCATATATATATACATACAGGTGAATCACCCTACTGCTTATGTGATACAGTATATTTTTTCTATGTTATTCTGACACATTTTGCTTCATTGATTTTTATTCTCCATTTGCCACACCATTGTTATATTTTTTCGAGGTGATCCTGAAGGTTTTCGGGTCGGGATGGGAGGATAGGATAGCTTTGTCGTCCGCAAATAGAGCTAAGAGGGTACTTGGATGGGTAGGGATGTCAGCAGTGTACAGGACGAATAGGATAGGTCCAAGCACACCACCTTGAGGAACTCCCGCTTCCACTTGGTAGAAATCGGAGTAATCTAATCCCTGCTAAACCCTAAAGAAACGGTTGGATAGGTAAGACTTTATCAAATGCTTGGGAAACGTCCAAAAAAGCTCGTGGGCAGTACTATTTGCGCTCAAGGGAAGAGGAAATGTAGTCTACGACGCGGAACACCTGCTGGACAGTAGAATGCTTGCAGTCCGAAGCCAAACTGATGATTTGGGAGGATATTTTAGGGTTCAATGGAAGGCATCATTCATTTTAACATTCAACATTTTTAATACCTTAGAAAGTGAAGGAAGGAGACTTATAGGACGGTAGGATGAAGGATTATGTGGTGGTTTTCCAGGTTTGGGAAATAATATTATATTTCCAGAGGAGGGGGAAGTGTGTAGTTCGGAGTATACAATGTAGGTAAGGAATATAATTGTCTTCTCGGGAAGATTATCTCTTCTCGAGAATTTGACTGGTGATTAAAACATATCCGAGTTATTTGCGCTTAGGAAGACGGGAGATTATATACTTGACCTACCTAAGTTGTTACTGCCTTGAGTGGTAAAGACATAGCTAATGGCATGTCCAGAGACTCCTCAGTCTCCATGGTATTGGACAGGTCAAAGGGGTCTAAATCAGATGTAAATGTTTGCTTGAGGTGCTGGGCAAACATTTCGGCCTTGTCAATTTCAGAAGAAGCCCAGGAACTTTCTCCTCGGTGCAAGGGGGTAGAAGCTTCATGGCTGTTAAGGATTCTGCGAGTAGCAATCCAGAGTGATTTGTCTCCTGCTGAAAGGGAAGACAGATGGGAATTAAAAGCCTCGTTTTGTAAATCAACTAGTTTTCGCTTTACGAGCCTGGAAAGACGATTAAAGTCTTTGTGATCTGTGGGGTGTCTATATTTTCGGAACAACGCCCTTATGCGGTGTATCTCTATGATGAGCTTTTTAAGCGAACCTGGGAGTGGCTTTTGGGACTCTGAAGAGTATTTGGTAAATTTTGGTTTGAGATTAGCCATACATATGCTGAAGGTTTATGTTTAAAAAAAGTGTACAGCATCATCTGTATCGTCAGAGATTTCCGAAGAAATTCCGAGGTCAAGAAACTCTTCTGTGAGAGTTCTAAACAAGATCCAGGCGACTGGACCATTAATGAGGGAGGGGGGCAATTTATTGGGAATAGGAGTCAAGGATAACGTAAGGAGAACTGAGCTGTGGTCAGAAGAGAGTTCGTTTAAGGCAGAAGCAGAATAATTAAGAGGAGTAAGATTTTTGCAGATGAAGAAGTCCAAGATATCAGGAAAGCGATTTACGTCAGAGGGCCAATAAGTGGGAGAGGAAGGAGTAATTGTGGAGAGGTTTTGAGATGATACAATAGTATTTTACAATAGGGATTTCAAGTTATCTGTGGAGTAAAGAGTTGGCAACGTAATAGGGTGCAAAAACAACAATAGTGAAAATAAAAATAATACTTCTTTACTACTGAATCATTCATATTTTCTAAACTTAAAGTCTTGCACCCTTTGGTGGACGTCTGAGGATGAAAGGTATCCTTAGATTCCTGGCACATTGAGGAGAAATCTCTTCTTAGATTATATTGCACGAAGCAAACAAGCAGCATATTTTGATCTTCATAAAGCGAGTAACAGCATCAACAATAACAGACCATTCTTCCCTGTAAACATAAAAACACCATATCCTACCTTAAAATAATAACCCAATCCTCGCGCACACAATAACCATCAACCTAACTTTTATAATGCACAAACCTTCTTGTAATTTTATTTATCCATAAGTCATGCAACCACTCATTAAAATGGTGAAAATATCTGTATAGTTGACATGCCAATTCAAACAAACAAACAGCTAAGCACTCTGTTCCTCTGATTTTGGCAATCAGTTACTCTTATTTCCCTAATATTCCTGTCTTTTATATTATATACAACAGAAACTCACAAATTAAATGAACGAAATTATCATTCTATGTTTTACCTAGGTGATAAGAATTCCTAATCTCAAATCTGAAAACCATTTTATTATAATATATGTATCTATAATAGGCCTTATTTTTTTATATGAACATTAAATTTATATTAATGCCCACGACGAATATGGTTATTGATTGTTCTCAACGGACAAGGCTACTGAATAATCAGCAATAAAGGTTAAAATTCATAATTAATATAAATTTTTTATCTTATAAATTGATATTCATAATTATATCTTTTGAAAAAAATGAAATAAACATCCAAAAAGGTTAGCCTTTTCCTGCTAGAACTCCTAGAATCCTCAAGAATTCTGTAATTCTTCATAATCTTCTTGGAGCTGTAAAATGAGATTATACTTTAAAATTCCTAAGACCGGGTAATCTTGAGAAGCAGTTCTTCTTCGTCCATTTTCTCCAGCTTAATCCATCTCTTAATTAACCTACAAATGATATATATATCGATTACTCGACCTGTTTCAGTTCTTAACTCACTGGTGTTGGGAGTTTATTAGTGCTTGTGTGTGTATGTGTATATGTATATATCTATATATATANACTCCAATAGCCATCTGTCACCATTCTGTGTTCAGCCAGACCAAGTCCAATAGACTTTCAGATATCACTGTATATTCACACATACCAACTCCAATAGCCATCAGTCACCATTCTGTGTTCACCCAGACCAAGTCCAATAGCCTTTCAGATACCACTGTATATTCACACATACCAACTCCAATAGACACCAGTCACCATTCTGTGTTCTCCCAGACCAAGTCCAATAGCCTTTCAGATATCACTGTATATCCACACATACCAACTCCAATAGCCATCAGTCACCATTCTGTGTTCAGCCAGACCAAGTCCAATAGACTTTCAGATATCACTGTATATCCACACATACCAACTGTAATAGCCACCAGTCACCATTCTGTGTTCATCCAGACCAAGTCCAATAGACTTTCTAAGACAATTATACATTCTCCTACATCAGGACAAGAGTCATTTGGACATCATTTTCTCCTATTTAAAATGGAGAGTTTGTTGATTGTAGATATTATTATTAGATGATTTTAGTTGGGGTTCGGTCAAGGTAAATCCAAAAAAATACAAATTTAAAAAAGTGTATGTTTTTAAAAGATTATCTGCCAACATTTCGGCTTACATTGTAAGCCATCTTCAGGGCTGTAGAAATACAATGTCATGAGAATACAATAAATTTTATAAGTACTGAAACCAAGCTTGATATTTCATTTCCTTTAAATTTTAAGAAATTTAAATTTAACTATCTTAAGGTAGATGACTACGTAAATTGCTAAAATCATTAAAGTAGGATGGTATCAGAGTGAAACAAACATTTCAAATCTTAATTCGTTAGTTATTGTTAGCATTAAGAACAAAATTATGTAATAAAATATAATGTAAAATATAATTTGAGAACATTTTTTTTATTACTTTTTTCAAAACATACGTATTACGATAGATATTAAAGACTCTAATTTAGTTTGTACAATAGTCTATAAATGTATTGAACATACACTAATTTCGTGTATTGGGCAGGCCATTCTTTTCTTTTTCTTTATATATAGAAACCTAACATTCCGACTATTTCTTCCTGGCATGTTTTGAGAAAACTGTAGTAGTTATAAGTTAAAATAGAGAGTTTTTTTTTTTTTTTTACAGTAGAGATTATTAATGGATGTTTTTTTGTTGGGGTGGCATTGGCCATAACCGGCAGATATTTAAAAAATACACATTTTTTAAACTATATTTTTGGATCCATCTTGATCGTATCCTCCCCCCCCCCCAAAAAAAATAGTTTGTTCAACATTGTCCTATCTTTTTTTTAAATAAAATTTTTCCATTTACTCTTATATATACTTCTTTTTCATGAAATATGATAGGTTTTCTTAAATAACGCATATCCTGCTTGTCGGGCTTCGTTATTAATCAAATACAATTTAAAAACCTATAATTAGTAAAAAGAAAAAAAAAATCTCCTCTGGACACATTCTCCGTTTGTGTTGAGCTGGTGAATGTTTCCTCATGTCCGGACACAAAGACCTGAGAAGCTGTTTGGGGGTGGGGGATGAGGGAGGGGTTTGAGGGGAGGATAAGAGCTGTCAGAGTCAGCTGTGCTTTGATTGGCAGGAGGCCGTCAGATGCTGGCTTGACACCTACCCTTCACCGCCTCCTTGGAGCCTGCTCTCGCATTCCTCGCATACGGGGGTATGAGAAGACTTCACAGGCAACACAGATACCTTCTCAGGGCTCGATATAAATAGAAAATACGCCTGCAAATATTGTATATCATTTATGTATTACATAAACATCTCAAAAATATATAGGTTTGAGTGCAGGTCTGTAAACAACGCTTGAGGCCAATTAGGATATATTTACGAAAATATGTATTAGGAAGGAATTTAATTACCTACATACATATTTAAGAATTTAATTTGGAATAACAATTTTTAGTGCAAGAAACATAATAAAAAATCTAACTGTCCCAGCCATGACTCGAACCTCGATCTCCTGCTTTCCGGGAACGCACCTGCCCGGAACGCTAAGAGATCCAGGTTCGTGTTCTGGCTGGGATAGATAGATTTTATATTCTATTCCCTTGCACTAAAAATTACGTGGGATTAAATTTAAAAAACGAGAAAATTAATATTAATTAAATTAAAATTTAAAAATAAATAACGAGAGTCATTTAAACAGCTTGACAATGTCAACTCCTCCGAGCATAAGATGATATTTTTGTCGGCCTCGGAGGTTAGACTCTTGACACTAGTGCGGGAAATTTAATAACTTATCAGACTTGTCCTGGTAGCATAAATGGTAAATGCACCGCCCCGGATAGCAGGAGATCCAGGTTCCTGTCCTGGCTGGGACAGTTAGATTTTTTATTCTGTTTCCTTGTACTAAAAATTGTTAAAATTTACGTTAAAATAAATACCACAAGAAAATTAATATTTATGTAATAAGGAATGTTCAGTGCTTCTCATATTCTTACTTCCCATACAGACTATAACATACCTTTCTCTGTACTTACAAACTTTACAGTTAAAATTAGCCCATCTACTCAGATTCATTTCCTTTTTAATGTAAGATGAACAATTTCTAAAATTTACTCCGCTCATTAGATTAAATTGCAATTTACACTGTGTAAATCTTCATATATATATTAGGAATTTTAATAATATTTAATTGGGAAGAAGAGTCTCAAGGAGAAAAACTAGAAAGAAGAGGAAGATACAAATTCTGTCTGGTAGTCTAAGTTAAGTTCTATACTCTTTAATCTGAAACTAAATCCCAGGCATTAGTAAGTAATATAAATGTTCACGTAGGCTTCGACGGTCGTCAGAAGTATTTACCAACCCGGAAAAAGAAACGGTAAATATGTAATATAAAGTTTTCAAAAATACATTTTCAAATAGCTTTCCAAAGAAAATGTAACTTATGTCGATGAAAGAAATTTAAATTGGCTCCACCCAATGGAATTCTAACCAAGTTTCCTTCTAATTGGTCCATATCCGCTGAGAAGGTCTCTTGGATTGATTGGTCTCAAACCACATGCGTAAAATACTCTCTTACCTTCCCTGATCAAACACGTGAGCAGTCGTTTGTAAAAAATTATTACTCTTCATTTATTTATATGAGGTTAACTTACTTCGTTCCATAGATAGATTTCGCCCAAAATCATTTCTTACCAGCCATGGATATTCTATCCTCATTGCTTTTTTAGTTAAACTTGACTACTACTTCACATGGTTCGGAATATGGACAAATTCCAAAATTCTCTCTCATCTTCAAGATTGTATCCGTTTGTCCTACTGGTTGACATTGCCTCTGAACGTCCGTACAAGTCTCACTGGTGTCAAGAGTAATATCATTGCTTTCCTTAAATGATGAACAAATACTTCTTGTAGTACAAACTTCACAGGGATGGAGTATTTCCGGTTGATATTTGATTGTCATATATCTATGGAAGGTTAATTTCTTACATGAGTAGAGAATTTGTGGGGGATTTCTTTACTTTTATACTTTCGTATTTTTGCAAAATAAAAAACAAATATATATTTTCATGTATTCTTCAACTGATTCAAAATACATTTGGAAAAACCTTTTTCGGGCTTGAGCATGTCGAAAAGTAGTTTTTTCGAGCATTAGCACATCATATGATAGTTTTTTTAAAGGAAAAATTATCAATTCAGTGGTGAAGAAAGCATCTTCAGGCAGCTTTTGCGAAAGCTCGGAAAAAACAATTTTTCGATATGGTCAAGTCCGGAAGAATTATTGTTATCAAGATGTTCACGTAGGCTTCCAAAGTCCTAAGTCATATTTACCAATACTTCTTCCGGGTCTAACCGTGCCTTGGAGTTTTTAGGTGCCAAGCTTTCACACATCGTGTGATGGCTTCTTCAAGGCCGACTGAAGAATGAGCAGCTTGGCACCTAAAAACTCCAAGACACGGTTAGACCCGGAAGAAGTATTTGTAAACTATTGTTATCATCTGTAGGGTTATTTCCTCTTATGAATACATAATTAATGTACTTACACGAGTATATCATCGTTTGCCTTCTGCTTTCTAATAGTTATTAGGAAGCAGAAGGCGGACAATAACGACAGATGCAAATAAGTTTAAATAAATAATATATAATTGAGGAATGTCTGAAATTTTCATTGTTTCATCGATACGAAAATTCCAATTTTCTGGTAAGAGATTGTAAAAAAAAACAACTTATTTTGTTTAAAAGATAAATAGAAAACAAGGATTAGATTTAAAAGAGACAAGATTAAATGGTGGATCCTTTTGCAGTGAAAGTCCTTTTGGACAGATTCCATGTGTGCTTCCGGCGGTCCTCACAAAAGACAAGCTCTCCAGGGGCATAAAAAGAACTCACCCCCTCACCAGGGGGGGATTTATGCTGGAATGGGATTAAGATGGCTGCAGAGGGTGCTGGGGGACAAACACCCGGCGCCCCCCGGCTGCCCAAGCGGCCGTGCTTCCGGGCCCACAGACTGATGGCCCTCCACGAGTGTCGTCTTCCTTGTGGGAGGGGGAGCCGATCGTCGGGGGTTGGCGGAACGCCTGGAAGGCTGAGAACTGGAGGGAAACATAGAGTACTCATGTACTTCTGTGTGCGTGGCATGGCAACAAGTACACTTATATCTGCACCATGGTCCTCAACTATGCACTCTGGTCATACGCCATACTCCAAGAGGCGAGTTCACTTTCCACATCTCACAAGAAATCATGTTACTTATGAAGCTGCAGACAAAAAGGTTTTCTTCCAATCCTTCGGGCTCTGAACATTCTGCTCGAACAATTATAAACATTTCTATCTAGAATAAATTACTTCTGTCTTTTTTGGCTTTGATACATTTACACTATGTATGAATTTAGTGTCACGCAAAAGAAGACAGAAGTCACTAATCGTTATGAAATGTATTTCTTTGTAATATTGTTAGAGAGCATAGTTCATAGCAAGGGAATAGAATAAAAAAAAAAAAAAAAACTGTCTCAGCTGGTAAAAACCTACTATCATGGGCAAGCGTATTAGTCAGTTACACCACCGAGACTAGAAAGCTAACTTATTAAATTCTCCGCAATCGTGTCTCCATATCTTACCCGAGTGCGGGTAATTTAGTAAGTTATATGGCTAGTCCCGGTACGCTATTTAGCCCGGATACTAGGAGATCCAGGTTCGAGCACTGGCTGTGATAGATAGATTTTTTATACTATTTCCTAGCGTTTCTTGTTTAAATTTTACATTGGATTAAATGCCACAACAAAAACAAAATTTCATGTACGTTTACTCATGTCGTTTTAACAGATTTAACACAAGAAAATAAATTTTTAACGTACGTTTCAGAGAAGATTTTTGAAATTATTTCTGTATACTTTTAAAATAATAGTACTATTTATTAACTCTATGGATGTCTTGTGAAATGTATTCAACATAAAGACTTTTATCACTTAATTTACGGAGACTTGGTATGACACTCATGAAGGATAAAAAGTAAACGTTTCTTTGAGATACGCAGCAAAATTGTATTGCTTTTCTTTGTCTGAAGAGGAACAGGAACCATCCCCTCCCTTGGCTGAGACCGAAAGGTACTGTGCGTTTCAGAATTCTGCAAGTGGTAGTCCAAAGAGATATACCTCCTACTGAAATGCTGAACTAATTAGGATTGTGTAATTGTTGCACAGTAGGTTAATTATGAATAAATCAAAATAGATAATACATGATTTTATATTTGCTTTGAGTAATGCATTTTTCAACAAAAACCATCTCATGACGAAAGCGAAGGGAATAAAAGTGTATAACATAAGATAAATAAAAAATATTAGGCCGTTTAAAGTTTAGCTGTAAGAGTAATTTTAAACATTTAACTGGAGAGTTTTTTGACCGTAGAGACTATTATTAGATGATTTTGTTTGGGGTTCGGTCAAGGTAGATCCAAAAAAATACAAATTTAAAAGAAGTGTATTTTTTAAAATATTATCTACCAATGTTTCGGCTTACATTGTAAGCCATCCTAAGGGCTGTAGAAATACAATGTCATGAGAGTACAATAAATTTTACATCATAATATAGAATTGCCATAATGTAATGTAAGTAATCATTCTCGTATGTAAGTAAAAATAATCATACTTTTGATATCACATTACGTTATAGCAATTCTATATTATGATATTGTAATTTTTTTTAGTACTCTCATGACATTGTATTTCTACAGCCCTAAAGATGGCTTAAAATGTAAGCCGAAACGTAGTGAAGAGACTTTTTTGGATTTTGCTCTTCTTAAAGCCCAAAATATCAAATATAGAAGAAGAAAAGTCATCACATTTATTTATCAAATCAAATACTACGCCTAATATTTTAGAAAGAAACTATACTAAAAACTCTAAATATTATTCCACAATATTTTCTTAAAATTAAAAGTTTATAATATGATTTGTGGTGTTTGTCCTAGAATTACTATTAAATTACCTAATTTAATATGAACCGTGTTAATTATCGCCCTTAAAACATATAAATCCAATCCAATCCTAATTTAATATGAATTAATCGATTAAATTTTAAAAGGCTATCTTCGAAAGTTAAATAGATGGTTAAATAAGTTAAAATGGCTACCATTTTTTGGCAATTACACTCAACAACTAAGGAATTAGAAAAAGGTAATAACTTTATGTATTTTTTATAAGTTTACAGCAGTAAAATATTACATTAATATTGCGATATCGAAAAAAGTACTTGTAATAAATTGTGATACCATTTTATATAAAAATTTTAAAGGGTCTCATTCGAGAAAAATATTTAGTGTTTTTTTAATTTTTTATTTCTTCCAATATCTCTTATACCCGGAATCATATTTATAGGGGACTACATAAGGAAATATATATAAGAACCAACATCAAAAGACAATAGACAATGTTGTGCATAAAGAGTGCTTTAAATACTGTAATTGAAGTTTTATTAATAATTGAAAAAGAAACATATTATATATTCATTCCAAATAAACCATAAATACTCTCGACTCGAAGTGAATTTAAAGTACTGGTCCTACAAGGGGAATGCTGGAATGGTTTACATATTTCTCGTTGACTCTGAGATAGCTACCCCTGAGTTGGGTATGCAGTTGGCGTCTCCCGGCCCCAGGACACCTTAGGTCTTGGGGTAATGTCCCGAGGGAAGAAGGCGTCGTAAGGACACTGGGAAGACCCTCACAGGACATCCACTCGGACCCTCCGACAGATCCTTGTGAATTATTCACAAAAGGAGTTAGTGTCCTTGCCGGGAGACGAAAGCCTGCCCCCTTTATCCTGGGAGGCACTCAGAAAACTCAAAAGGGACTCCTGTACGCCCTGCAAACTTCATTCAGATCTACATGCCAAGTACATCTCACCTGTAGAAAATAATCCACAAACAAGAGGAAATGTTTGCTCAAAGAAAAAATAGCAGCTGGTTTTTGTGATTTAACGATATTTGACAAGGTCTTTTTCTTCACCTTAGTTCCATTCAGTCAATATATACAAGTCAACATATATATAACTAAAATCATTATGAGCTTGTAAATATGAGTAGAACAAGTGGGGCTAATTTATTTAATTTTAGTCATTAAAATATATTGAATGATGTTTTGTTTGTTTTTTTAGTCATAGGTTTTTCAATTCTACTCCAATTGACCATTTTTATTAAAAATATATAATAAATATTCATAAAATTAAAGAAGCTA
>KZ807863.1:168270-189597 GCA_000696205.2 Oncopeltus fasciatus | reverse complement strand
TTTTTTTTTTTTTTTTTAAGAAATGAAACAAAAGTATAATTATGTTTTATAATTTATAAACAAAACACTAATGAATAGAAACAGTTAAGATAAATACGTGTTAATTTAAATTATTTGATTTTTTTTTGTTGGGGTTAGGTCAAGGTAGATCCAAAAAATACAAATTAAAAAAAATGTATTTTTTAACATTATCTGTCGACGTTTCGGCTTACATTGTAAGCCATCTTCCGGGCTATCATGAAGGCGAGAGGGAACGTCGTGTCACCAGGTTCACATTTTTATGACTAAGTCAGTTCCAGTCATCTACCTTGAGCGAACCCCGACATAATCTACGGTCAAAAAAACTCTCCATTTGAAGCTATAATTTAAGGTTTTATTGTGGCTAAATTTATGTTGTGATTACATGTTTTATTGATTATGGTTGTAATCGATCGAGATCTATATGAAGTCGTGTACCTTGGTCGGAAGGTAGAAAACAGAGCTAATTGACATTTCATACCGGGACATTTATGAGGCCAGCGGAAAGTGTCACACTACCCCCACTCCTTATAGACATCAGACCCCCCCCCCCCCTTCCAAGCACAAATGTATAGTCGCAGGAGCAAAGGTGAATTTAATTACTCTCTCTGCCGCTCGGGCGAGCCGCTTGCTGCCTTGTTAGTTATGGCTGCTGATTTGAGATCGCGTGCGATTATTCTTGTCGTACAGAGGTTATTTATTTAGAGTCGGGCTTTTCTCGTCCTCTCCCCCCGACCATTATCGCCGGCTTAATTCTCACAGCGGGACAATTAATCACATCCTGATATCATAAAATCAATTTGCCTCGCGTCGTATAACCCGCTCGACCAACCAGGCGCCGCCAACGCCACCCCACCTACGTACAGTCATCCCCGTGATAAACGATATTTGTATAAATACGAGAAGAGATTTTCAAGCAGGGGTGACTTAGTTAGGCGGGGGGAACACACACTGATTTGACAAAAACACACTTCTGCAATACGTTTTGGTTATTATTATTATTATGTACTACTGAACCAGGGCAGTTCCCTGAAATTAATGAATGATTCAATCAGACTCATCTGTTACATTCCATTTTGCAAACTATTATTATTTTTTTGTCGTATGAGTACTAATGAAATTCATTTATTTGTGGAATAAATTAAATCTTGAATTCGCTATTTTTTCTTTGTGTCTAAAAAGTGGGTTTCCAAAAAAAAAAAAATTATTAGAAACTGCCTATCCGTAAGGACTTTACAAGGTAATAGCAGGCGAGCTGTTGCTATTTCAAAATTTGTCATTTCTCTAATAGCAAATTTTGTGAACTGTCAAACTCTGTAATAAATACAGTTGGCTTACTAATACCTTGTGGCGATCCTGATAAGATGCACAAAAGGCAAGAAACAAGTAGACAAAGCACCCGAAGAAAATAATTTAAAAAAAATGATTTTGAGTGTACTTTATGAATCGCCAGTCATTAACTAATTTTGATTAAAACGTTTAGGAATTATGGCTTATTAAAATAACTCCTAAGTAATTTTTATGCTATTAATGAGTCACTGCTTCATTGTAATCAGTAATTTAAAAAAAAAAAATTTCCTACTAATTATAGAATGTTTTTTTTGAATATGAGTGTATGAGTTATTCAAAAAGCATAATCATTCTTTGGTTTAATAGTCTATATTCTATTGTATTAAGAAAATAAATTTTAAAAACGTATTAACATGTTCTTAACAGTTCTTTATAAGGTAAATAATCTAAAGGGTTATTTTCACTACCAATGAATATAGAACTATCATACCTTCTATTATCCGTCTTCATTGGTTTCTGCAAACCATCTTCTTTTGGCGAGCGCTTTCGGACATTATCCATCCTCCTGGCCGAATATATGTGTTCACTGCCACTATATGTATGTATTCAACTGCGTTTGTATTCTGTGGGTTGGTCGGATAAGTATCCTCTTATGCGTCAGGTGTAAGAGTCGTTTAGCTGTAACGGTCGCTTTGTCGGCGATAAGGTCTGTCAAACGCGAGAGTTATAAGGGTCGGTGTCCATTATTCCAGGTATTAGTTGAGGCAGGGATTAGTTGTAATCTCCTTTGTTGAGGTGTTCAAAGTGTTCCGAAAGTTTTTTTTTTTTTGCTTTTTTTAAAAATGTGTTTGTGTTTGATAGTGTCTGACTATGGATTATACTGTCTTATGTCTTTTTGCGTTGTCGGTTTGTGTGTCGTTTGTTCGTTTTAGTAACAGTAGAGGTCTGAATATGGTGTCAGATTGTGTGTTAAGTTGATTGTTAATAATGTTATTGTCTGTGGTCCTTGTTTTGTCCAAAGTAACACAGTAAACAAAGTATATAGTTGAATACAGACAGTGATAGTGAACACATGTATTCGGCCAGGAGGATGGATAATGTCCGCTCGCCAACAGAAGATGGATTGCAGAAACCAATGAAGACGTAATACAAAAGGTATGATAATTCTTTATAAAGCTAAAAATATATGATAATTCTCCCACATAAAAATTGATAATACAAGGTAATTGTAAGTAGCATGGACTTAAAGGGGTGTATAACACATAACAATTTCATTTTTGACAGTAAAACAAGTGATATAGAAACTATTATCATTCATTATTTGAAGGCTTAAGATTTAAAAAAAACCAATTTATTCCTTTTACCTAGTAATGGTAAACATTTCTAATTTTTTTTTAAATTCATTACTGGGAAGTAGTGTTATCTGTCCAAATTTCATCTTGTGAGGAAAAAATAGTGTTGAACTAAGCATGTATTTTAATAACACTTGTTACAATAATGAAAATATAAGATTATCAACTCCATTGAAGAAGTAAAAACATAAAAAAAACAATATGTAATTTATTTAATTGAATACTTGATGATATACAGCGAAATACAGCTTATCTGGACATTGAAAAGGCCGCTCTTTTATTCGGGGTATTATCGGCATTAGTTAAGCGAAAATTAATTAATTTATCAGATCAATGACTGAAGGAGAAGGGGGTAGAAATAAATAAGTAAAATACAGAATGAGAGGCACCCACCCCTTCACTATAGATTAAGCTGTCTTATTGGGCGCGTCTTGAAGAAGATCCTCCCTCTCTATTATTGAACTGGCTCAATTTCACAGAAGGAAGGACAATACCATCCCCCGGAAAGGAACAAGAGGGCTGAAAAGCAGGCCTATCTTCTGCTATTTATTATTTGATGGCGGAGGAACAAACGGCCGACGTTGGCCGAACAATAGCCGAGCATTAAAGGGTTTGAAATCCTCTTATAAAGGATGCAGGGGGGAGCGACTTGCCAGGGGATCAGCGGTCTCTATTTCTTTGTTGTTTGTCTTTGATCCCAGCAAATAACAAAGTCAGTAAATAGAACCTTGTTTCTCTTCTAATTGAATCGTCACAAAAAGAGAGAAAATAAGTTAAAATCTCTTCTCTCGACCTCTCGCTTCTTGACCTGGAGTCAGTGAGTATCAGCGGACAGTTATCTCAGAGACCAGCCATAGTACTCTGTCCTAGAACTACTTGAGTTGTTTTAGGATCCGTCGAAGATACGGATATGGCATCGCTCGGATTCTCAAGTGTAGCACTGCGGTCTCGAGCCACGCCCTGGGACAACATTTCCAAGGAAATATAAACTTTCCCGGTGCTAGGAGTGTTTAGAATAGCTTAGCTACCCATAGATAGCTCATTCTTCAATAACTTTTAATTCTTTAAATGACAGGTTAAAAAATTAATAAATGGTTGGAGGTTCGTTGGCCGTCGAGTTTCATGCTGGAGAAATTAGTCAGGGTTTCGGCCAAGACCAGAAAAATAAAATACTCAAAAATGTTTGGGTAATTATTTTATTATTGCCGATGTTTCGACTTAACTTGTAAGTCATCATCAGCGCTGTAATTCAACACTCACAATACACTTATAGATATATAGATTGAAATGAAGACAGATATATATATATATATATATAGCAGGCGAGCTGTTGCTATTTCAAAATTTGTCATTTCTCTAATAGCAAATTTTGTGAACTGTCAAACTCTGTAATANTATATAAATATATGTATGTCATATATGTTATTATATATGTCATATGACAGGAAAAGATTTACAGATTAATCTAAACAATAAAAATATGAAACAATATAAGTTATAAATGTTAATTTACTAGTTACTTTGCTTGTACCGATAGCACATGTAAAGTTCACGATAGAGATCTCCGAGGGGGGTTGGTAAAAATAAAAATAAATAAATAAATAAAAATAAAAGTACACTATTAAATGCTACTAGGAAATAGAATAAAAAAATCTAACTGTCCCGTCCAGGGCACGAACCTGGATCTCCTGTTATCCAAGCAAGCGCGCTATCCATTTACGCCCAGGTTCGACCCCTGGCTGGGAGTTAGATTTTTTATTCTATTCCATAAAAATATTTTAAAACTATACTGTTAAAATAAGATAAAATGTTTTCACCCTCTGCTCTGGTTCGGTAAGTGGTTATACAAACGTCAATGAAAACTACATATTTACTACCCAGAACCACCATCACATCTTTCAGTAAGCCCATGTGTCTAACACAAACCGTCACGTAGGAGTTACGTATTCTTAACAAATTTCCCATGTTTCATTAATCATTGATATAAATAAGACAAAGGACAAGAATGAGTATAATGGCAATAACCACTAGCGCTCACACATAAGCGTTTTCCGCAGAAATTATATAAAACAAAGTTATTGTAATTCGAATGAATCATTTTGCTTCAATTTTACTCTATAAACTGTTTTGTAGCTGAATAAGTAACGAAGATAGTAAAAAGTGGCACACAACACTCGATATAATATTCATAAATATAATTCTTCATAAATGTAAAATGAATCTTTCTAAATTTACGTTTTCTTGAAAATATAATATGAAAATGTTAGGAAATAACACTTCAAACTTTATTCTCTACTTTTTATTTGTTCTATTCAACTTTTTATTCTATGCAATTTTTTTAGAACGAAGGTATTAGGATTATAAATTTTAGTATCTCTCTAATGGTCCCCTCTCTCTTAGCCAATTTGACCATTAAAATTAAATATCAAAATTCGCTTTGTTGTTTTATAAATTTCTGACCCAAGAGGGCATATATGTAAATATGTGTATATGAAGTATATATGTATATGTACATATATAAAGAATTAAACTTAAGCCGATATTGTGGCTATTCATTGCAAACTATTAAAATAATTTATTTTAGGTTGAAATTGAATGATAAGAATTTTGATTTCAGGAAGTTTATAGAAGATAGTGAGTGTATAATGTAGTTTTCTAATATTTATTTTCTTTATCATTATCCAAAAATACTTGATAAGGAAGAAATTTACGATAGGACGAACGTTTCCCCATCCCTAACCATCAAGTGCAAGGCCGGTCATACATTTTCCACATTGAAAATTAAATTTCGCCATTTATCTTTTGTGTCCATATTTAATGAAACATGGTATTTAATGTCCATTAAAAAATCTGCTTAAATTCCGCAGCTCATGCTTTTTTTTTTACATTTGTTTTCTTAAAATTTATTTACTATTACATTTACTTACATTACACTTATAACAAACGGATATTACACCAAAATTTAGCTTTTAGTTCAGTTAAAATCAACCTATTAGTTACATGGTAATAACTAATTGACTAAGCACTTATGATAGTCCAAATGATTGCTGACAAATGTATTATTGCTCTTGTAAAATTAAATTTTTTAATTAATTTTTCAGTTAATATCTAGACCTCACTCAAAATGAGAAAAAAACATTTTTTTAAATATTTACAAATTTAATAGTTTATATCAAAGAAATATACTAAATAAAAAAAAAAAACTACTTAGAAATGTATTTTATGCTTTTAAAGCATGTATTGCTTTTCTCACTTTAGCAGAAGCACAAAATAAAAAGTTTAGTATTTTATAGAAGGAAATAGTTAAAATTGATGAGAAGAATTTAAAAGGAATAATTTGACTTTTCCAAAGCCACTACAAATAATATAGGTAAACTATTTTTTACCTTGAAAACCTATTTACTGAACCTTTTTTAGTAATAAATCATAGATTCGTGAGCAAACTGCTTCTAAAAAAGTACTTGAATGGAATACATTTTGGTTTCATCTATCTGTGGTTCCAATACATTTTAAAAATCAAAACATTTCCGTCTAGATTTTTGGTCTAGTTATTTTAAAAACGCATTTCCAGCTATTGTTAAGCTAGTCATTCAGTCTTCAGACTCACATGATCCGGCTTCTGTAAATTACTTCTTTTTTTTTTTAGAAGTCAGCAAACATATATATACTCTCAGCAAAAAAATTAAATAAAATAAATTTAAATCAGGAGAAAAAAGAAGAATTGGAACAAGACAATTCTGGGCAGTGAGGACTTCTTCAGATTGGAGTTGACCTTAAAACGTGAGATATCTCTCATTTTCCTGATTTTCTCTCCTTTTTGGATACCTTAAGAACATCATACCATGAAATATGAACGATATGGTAGAGCCATCATTGGGCTTGTAAGTACAACAGCTGATTATTAGTACAACAAGGAGTAAATCAATAAAGCACACTATAAAGGATGTACTTTAATCGTTATTTTCCTACTGATTCCTTACTCTGCATTACCAAAAAATTTGCAAACTGTAATTGGAACAGGATCGACTCTTCCACACAGAATAGAGCCGCTAACAGGATTCACAAATCGTTCGTCTCCATCCAATGGCATTTTTGTCCTGAAGGACATATCGTTATTCCATCCTTGTTGCTTGTTACTGTTTCGTTATCCTGCAAACAAGAGATAGAACATTGTTGATAGGCATCGTAAATGTATCGAATTATTAGTATAAGACATACAGTAAAATAAGATATTTTTCAGTCTTGAGAAGATAAACGTTCTTATTTTGTTCACGTAGGCTTCCACGGTCGTTAGATGTATTTAAAGTTCTTCTTCCGGGTTGGACCGTGTCAAGTTGTTGATAGTTGCCGAGCTTTTGCACATAGTGTGATGGCTTCTTCAGGGCTGAATAGATAATCAAATCCTGCTCCAAAGCAGTCCATAGCAGACCCTTATAAGCATAAACAATAATCATAAACAATCCTCATAAGCAGACCCTCATAAGCAATCCTCATTAACAATCCTCATAAGCAAAACCTCATAAGCAGTCCCTAAGCAATCCTCATAAACAATCCTCATGAGCATAAGCTGAATTGTTTCTCTATTCAGCTCTGAAGAAGCCATCACATGATGTGCGAAAGCTCGGCAACTATCAACAACTTGACACGGTCCAACCCGGAAGAAGAAAAGGTAAATACATCTGACGACCGTCGAAGCCTACGTGTTCATATAATTACTATGCTCAGAGTTTACGTGTTACACTCTTATTTAAATAGTGCGAGTGAAATATAGGTGTGATTCCCACAGATACTTCACAGTAAGCACAGGACGGAGCCGCAATGAGCCTATTCGATCCCTCAATGTATGCACAAATTACCTCTAGTCGTGCAACTTAAAAATAGCTGAGCAGGGTTCCAGAGATATTGACATGTCTTTCAGTACTGCTTCTCAGAACTAGCCTCAACTGCATTTCAATATACATATATGTGTACTCAATGATATAGAAATACTTGATACGCACGTCATAAAAATGAACAATTAATTTCAATCCCATGGTTGGTTCCGAGCAATCACTGTAAGGAAACGCACCGCTTACTCTCTCTGTCATTTCAATTTTATCTGAAAATATTAGTATTTCTCATAAACATAATAATCTTATACATATATATATACACCTAAAATAAGTTAGTTATAAATTATTTTGTACAATAGTTTAGTCTAAGCCAAATTTTCAAGAATAAATATTCTTTTAAGCAGGGAGGAAAATACACACAAACAATTTACGATTTTGAATGATTACTATTTATTAAATTAATAAAACTATTCAGTAAAAGTTTCTATTTGTTAAATGTAAGTTACTGCAAATGTTTATTTATTTATTGTGATTATTTAGAAATTTCATTTGCATACTTAGATAAGTTCATATTTAGAGCTAAGTTTAGTACAGCTGCACATCAATATATAACCTAAATGATATAACCTACCTATATTGAAGAGTTACTATCTCTCTCTTCACTTCGACCGAGACTCCGAGACTAGAGTAGGCTATAGTCTCTTTTCACTCCTCACCGACAAAGGGCGAGAGATCCCCAAAAATTTTGCTACTTGTGATTTTTTCTTTTTGTTTGTGCACTGCACTCCCTATCACATGTTTTCTACATATCGCAGCCGCGAGTGTTTTATTTTCTATATATACTTTCCGTATAAATAAATATATAATATTTTCTTGAAAAATGCATGCTCATCCTTAAAAAATTGATTGATTTCTAAATCATATCACATCTTGTGATTATAGTTCAGTTTTCCTCCTATCAAATCTTTCAATACGCCGAGAATAGTACAGCCCTTAATTTCACACTAATTTCTAGTCTACTGTGGATTCGCTACCTACATCGCCCTTGTCAAAACTCTCAGTTTAGCAATATAATACAATGCCTTACGATACAACTACGACAATATAATATAATAAACAATTCAACATACACATACATACATACCTATATATAATTATGATTAATGAGTTATTTTAAGTAAATGTGATACAATACAAATATACTCACTATTTAATGCAGCATAGAGCCAGCTGCTTATGGCGAAGGTGACTAAAATAAAGATGAAAACGAAAGATAAGTAGATAAACGTAGGTAGGGCGTAGCGCGAGCGGTCCACACCAAAGAGATCCCTTCTTCTTATGGTCGTCCTGGCAGGAAGAAGAGGGCAGTCGCCTCCACCAACTTCTGCTAGGACATACAACCAACCTGGTGTTTACAGAGAGACATCCGTCTGGCAAGGCAATGGAGGAATGGTGGTATACGTATGTATCCTAGATGTATCAGTATCATTGCTCCATAAAGGAAATACGCTACAAAGGGTATGCACATAATTAAGAGTAAGTGACAAAAATACAAGCTAGACAAGAAAATAGGGGTAAAAGCGTAAAGGGTTGCTAATTTTTGCTCTAGACTAAGATTGGGGGAAGTTTTCAGCTCCTAATAAGTGTTTTCGTTCAAATTAAAAAAAATATTTTGAGTATGATAGAGTACATAGGTATACACCTGAATTTTCTGTTTCAAATAATTTTTCGGAATTGACACCAAAACATTTCACAAATAAAATTATTTGAAGCAGAAAAGACTACATCTCTCTCATCCTTAATTCCTGGGATCTCTAGAAAAAAAGAAGTAAAAATTATTTTTTTATATTTTTGGATTCTATACAATTATTCACAACTTGATTAGCAAGAAAGTACAACTTCATTCCACAATCATTGGCGCTGATTTTGACTAGCATTGCAAGCTATAACATTTTACAAAATAAATACATTTTTATTAAATGATTTTAGTTGGGGTCAGTCATGGAAATGTGAACTTAGAGATAGGACGTCCTTTCTCGTCTTCATGATAGCCCTGAAGGTGGCTTACAATGTAAACCGAAACGTTGGTAGATAATCTTTATAAAAAAAAAATACTCTTTTTTTAAAATTTGTATTTCTTTTGGATTTACCCTGACCGAACCCCAACTAAAATCATCTTATAATAATATATACGGTTAAAAAACTCTCCTTTTAAATAAATTTTTGTTCTTTTTTGAATACATTTTTTTCTGAAATTTCCTTAACTATCGATTTACTCTGAAATTAAATTACATTTATACTATCAAAAGAAGAAAACGTTTGTAGTCCATGACATTCAACGTTATAATAACCTGATGTATCTTGTATTACAGAAATTCATATTGAGTAAAAATGTGAAAAAGAAGATTTGAGTTAAAATGTATAGTCGTCTAAATTGATTTCTCCAGTCATTGTCATGAAATTCAAAGGTGATTTATATCTTTAACTGATCATGCTGTTGAAAAAGGAATAAAAAATGTCGGAAATTAACAGGAAATAAGCCAGAATCTTGTCACTGTTCAGCAGGACATTATTTCCTATTGAGATTCCATCCCCTCTTTTATTGAATAATCACTAGGTCTTCTCCACTTCTCACGTCTTTTGTTTTCAATTAATGTTACAATTCTAGTATCCTCACATACATATATTTGTTATCCTCTAACTAAGTCTGAATATTTAATTTCCTGATAAGTGATATTTAATTTGAATAACATAGGGCAGCAGTCATGCAAAATTATTACTTGTAGAAAAATTTCATTGATATTAAACCAAAATAATAATGATTAAAAAGTGACATTCCAGTATATAATAATTTATTATTGAATCATTTGGCATTAGATTTAAATAAATAAATGAAAATTTAATGTATGCTTAAAGTCAATAATTCAGTACAAAGTTAGCCTCATATTAATTCCAATGAAAAATTATTATATTATTTTTTATAACTGTAGAAAATATCACATTAGCAATAATTTTATTTTTTATTCATTTATATTGATCGAATTCTTTTTTTGTAATTTCATGTTTAGGGTTTATTAAACTTTCTGAATGAATGATTACGTTTTCCATAAGAAACCACATCTTAATACTCCTTAATTTCAGTTTTCACATTTGTTTTGCAATTAAAGAATTTTTTTAATTTATTATATTACAATTGTCGTAGTTTAAAAAGGAAAAGATATATGTGGGTATTTTCGATAGTTTTTTTGAGCAGGGTAATTTATATTCCCTTGTCCAGTTTATGTAACTTGCGAATTTAATTTCAGTACTTTGACAAATATCTACTTCTTCTAGACGGTTAGGTTTAGCTACAGTGACTAGTTCTTGTCTATAATTGATTGTACTTGCCTTATTATTTCTAGGAAATTCTAGAAAATTATTATTGCAATCAACCTTAAAAAAGTGAAAGTTAATTGTTTTACATCAGTTTATTTAATAGCCTAATTTATTTAGTTAAATTAACTTGTTAAAAGACAACCATTTATACTGATTTTTTATTTACTTACTTTATTTATTACTGTATTTTATGTTTATATGCATTTTTAAGGAAAGCACCAGAAATGAGGATTTACATACTCAACGTTTTTAGTGTATAAAGAACTGATTATTTATTATTAGCCAAATCCACTTAATACTTGAAAAAAGATAATTTTGAATACAAAATGTCTATTTTATGCCATACTATATAATATGAAGTAAGCCATAATTTTACATCACCTTGTATTCCCATTCGACTGATTTGACGATTCCTCGGAGTAAGGAAATTGATTTCTTCAATTTGTACATCCATATTCTCGTATAATTTTTGCCCTGAAAAAAAAAAACATAAAATAAAAATAATATGAGTTAAAAATAGTCATTATTATAAAAGTTGTAAAGTATTATCTAATTTAACTCTAAGAAAAAAAAAATTAGATTTGGTCTCAAATCTGTTGAATTTTAGATAATTTAATATATGCATTAAATATCATTCTTATGTGTGTGCGCTCGGGCTTTTGCGTGTGACTAATTATTCAGATTATTTATTGTACTTGATTTTAAAATAAAATTACAGCCCTTAGCATCGGAAGAAAAAATATCAAAATTTCAATCTTTTCACCATAAATTCTAATTTTGCAACTTAACATTCTTGACCAATACTGTACATCTCTTAATTTTATTAATAAGTATAAAATAAATAATAGCTAGTGAATATTTAAAAATTCTCTTTCGATATAAACGCAAGTGCATTTATATATTTCTCTGAAACAATAATAAAAATAATAATCTGCAGTAAATTAAAATTGCAAAGTTTGTTTAGGAGAAATTCTACATTTTCTTTTTAAGTGTTTTCCTCTATAATTATATGTATGCTTTACTCAAAGTATGAGAAAAACTGGGTTTATCTCGTGATATAACTCATTATTATCTGATATCATGTGCCATTTTTAGGAGTAAATTTTGTAATTTTAGTCATACAGTAAATGGATAAATAAATAAAAATGAAGTTACTAAATTCGTAGAGCAAATTTTATCTCCCTTTGAAACTTGGGGATTAAGAGAGCATTTTATGCATAATAGCGAAGACAGAATTCTTTAACTTATTAACCTGCACATGATTACTGATATGTAAGTTACAAGAATTTTGTTTTATTATTTACCATTACAAGAAACAAAGGACAAATAACCCTCAATGAGAAGTGTGGAAACATTATGGTGGAACATTGCTATTTCCTTGGTTCAGGATAAATAAGAAGAAATTCAAAACTAAACTGAACGTACTTGATTACGTATGAGGAAATTTATTATTTATCAGTTCACTATATTTGTTTAGGTTATGTATGACAATTACTGCAAATAACAACAGTCCATAAGCTGTGAAAAACTTCTAACGGTACTTCTTATCCAAAAAATGATAATGTTCCCAATTTTGACACTTATTATCCTTTTGAACGAAAAATAATTTCAAGAGTGAAGATTTCCTTCGTATAATCGGTACACATTTGAGCTATCCATGCACTATATACTACTCACCATTAACTAAAAATTTTGAATATCAGAAATAATAAAAAAGTTTTGATTTAATTTGCGTTTTAGTATATGTGTACGAACAATTTAGAAGTTTAAATTTAGTTCCTAAAATTGCGTATTATGAAGTGCTTATTGTTGAATCGATTGGTCATTATTTTGTCATGTGATAATAAGTATTAAAACAATAGTTCTTTGATGGGACTAATTGACGCTTCATATATATTTTAAATGCATTGTGATGATATTTAAAACTTCACGGTCAAACTATTTTCCGGTTGGTGCCGGAATGCAAAAGAGTTCAATTCGAAAGAAAAAAAAATGATCTATGCTTTGTGTTTTTTTAAAATTTTGAATTCGTTATTAGTCAATGATTTGTTCCTGATGATTGCGCTATGAATTCTGAAGTCTACTGTGAACGACTGTAAAGATTAGAAGCGAAATTGTCTGAGCGATATCCGGCTTTGATCGATCGAAAACCAGATTCATTTTTATACCAAGAAATAATAACCCAGTCACAAATACCAAGATACCAGGAGCTCGTCCTCACACTTCTCATCGAGTCAAAGAAAAGCTTAAAGAACTTCATGGGTTCGATCTCCAGCCACATCCACCTCAATTTTCATCAAGGGAAGATCACAAGAAATGATGTGCATCGAGCTATTGGCTAGCAGATAGCTAATGACGGTCTGATATGTAGATCTAGATCATATATATATTATTTATTTATATTATGTAAGTTAATTTAACTCTAAATGGTTGGGGTTCAGACAGTATCTTCACTACCTACCCTTCTCTTAGAGATTATGATTATTTCCACGATTTTTGTTAATGAAAATTGTTTCTTTCTCTATGTTTTTTAGTTTCCTGGATCTTTGCACTTTATAAAATAGTAATATGTTGAGAATATCATTTTTTTTTCATTAATGTTCAAAAATTGAAGAAATAGTCACAATGAATTGTTTGAATTAAATTTATCGTATCGTTTTTACTTTAATTCACAATACTGTGTTCAGTAAAGAGCAAAATTGAACGCATAGAAAAAATGTCATGAGTGAGAAAAAAAGACTTTTTAATTTTCCTTTTATAATTAATATTTATTTGGATAAAATTAAATTTTAATACAATACAACGTACATTAATAAATTATTTAAAAATATAGCTCTTTCATTAAAAAAAGAAAAAAAATTCTAAAGACATTATAATTAAATACAAAATTAACAGTAAGAGATTACACGATTAATGAGAGGGAATAGAATAAAAAAATCTATCTGTCCCAGCTAGGACTTGAACCTGGATCTCCTGTTTGCCGGGGCGGTATGAGAATTTAATAAGTTATCTAGCTCGTCCCTGTGTGCAATGGATAGCATACCAGCCCGGCAAGCAGGAGATCCAGGTTCGAGTCCTGGCTGGGACAGATAGATTTTTTTATTCTATTCCCTCTCATTAATTGTTTAAAATTTACGTGAGATAATAAACCACAACCAAATATATATTCAATTAAGAGATTGAGCTCTACAGAACGAAAAAAATTTAACAATTTACTTTATGTACTCTAATTTTTCAGTAGGATTGTTCGGAAGTCCTTCCCAATAATTTTTCTTAAGTTTACATGTTTCCTACAGCTGATGCAAATGTGTAAAAGGTCTTCATTTTCATTGCATGTTACACATTTTTGTGATTCAGCTAGTTCCATTTTAAATAGGGTAGTCTTGGTTTTAGTGTGGCTACATTGTAATTGATTATATCCTTACGGACAGGTGATTCCCTCTAGCTTGAGAATCAGGGCTTGAGGGTGACTAATGGTTGAAGGGGTATTGGGTAGGGAAAGTGTCCTTTAAGTGAAGATTCTACCGTGTACTGTCGCTGTCATTTCGGGACCATCAAGAGCCGCATGAGCTGAAGAGAGACAGCTAAAGGCAAGGGAACAAGAGTAGTATGAATGAGGAGAGTAAAACCTTCTGCAACTTTGTAAGTGGCTTCGTTTCCAGAGATCCCAATGTGAATCGGAACCCATTGTAATGTGGCACCCTCCAGCTGGGGTGGAGTCCATTTTACAAGAAAAGCTAAATTTAAAAAGGAGAGGAAAATCGGAAGAAATATAGTAGTGGGAGATTTCAGTGTCTATTTCTAGTTCAAAACAAATTTAACGATAAAATATATATTCTATAAATGATGAATATTTCATAGCTTGTAAAGCTAAAACACTCCTGCAAATCTGTTCTTAGCAATTTTTTTAATTTATAACCTTTATTTACATATTACATTCTGTTGAAAATAAATTAAAACGTTTGTAAATTGATTACAATGAATAATAAATAAGAAAATGTCATTAATGAATGTCACATGAGGAGAGAAGGTGACCGGTGATACCACACTCAAATTATTTTCAGATTATGTCCCCAGGAGGTCGCGGAGCCATCTTCGTTTGAGTCGACGGGGAGGGCTGTAGGGGTTGGAGTTGGAAGACATGGTATGTGCTAGTGGATTAGGTATGGCAGTTTACTGAGGAAAAGGCTGAAGCGGGAAGAAATTAGAACCTGAACAAAAGGGATGTTAAGATCTTGGTGAAGAGAGCATTTGCGATTATTCAGAGGGTTTTGGATTGAAAGGACTGGATTCTTTGGATGTTGGAAGGCTTGGCGGCACCCCAGATTTCTACCGCGTAAGTCCAGATTGGTCGTAATAAGGTTTTGTAGAGCGTCAGTTTGTTTTCTATCGTAAGTTTGGAGTTCTTATTTATGAGTCGGTATAGAAGTCCATATCACCGAATGAGTTCTTCTCTTTTAATATTATTATGTTCTCCCCATGTAAGTCGTGAGTCAAGATGGAACCCAAGGTAACGAACTGAGTTTGTGAGTGGTAAAAGAATATTGTCAAATATCACAATTTCAGGGAAGTCTTTTTTCCACAGTTGAAAATTAACTTGAACGCATTTTGCTTCATTGATTTTTATTTGCCGTTATTAAATATCATATTTAGATCTTTTTTCTTTTTCCCTGAAATTGACCTCAGGAATGAAATTGGCTGTCATATTCTGTGATATTGAATTTATCTTTTCTCCATAAGAAGATATATTTCAACTTCACTTAAAATTACATCTATAATATATACCTTTGAAAATAATTTATTGAAAAAAAAGAAAAGAAAATAACAGTGCTTCTGTGGGCATTCATTTGGAATAAAATTAATTTTCATTATATGTAGAGGGGGAAAGAAAAATAGTTCCCAAGAGAGTTGCAGAGCCACAGGTCTGGGAAGCCACAAGCCCCTTGTTTGTGCTAATTTATAAAAATGGCCTTCTCCCCATTCCGCGAGCGTCCCAGGCACCTATTAGTATCCACGGCGTCAGCGCAGCGCCCTAAACAAGACTGTAATTAACAGCTGGAAGTCTGAGGTGTCCGCGTGAAAAACCCCTGAGGAATAGCCCTACATTTCATGGTTAGGTCCACAGAGCAGCACACCTATTCGTTACAATTAGCAAGCTCGGCGGAACACGGCTCATCGCGACGTCTCCCCGATACCTGATGACTACTTGGCCAAAGTGAAACCAACAGAAGGTGGGCGGGCTTGTACATATGTCGTCAGAAACATGTTCCAACATATCTTGATGGAGTAGCTGGTTTAACATTTAACATAAATGGTACATTTATTATTATATTGTATTTAATCCCACGTAAATTCTAATAATTTTTAGTGCAAGGGAACAGAATAAAAATCTAACACTTACTTACTTGTACTTAACATGTACATTTATCTGTTATCATCTGTTACAAATATTGTACAGGCATACTAATAAATAGGTGTGTTCATGTTAAAGCCGAATATAAATTAATTGAAATTGTATGTTGACGGGGGAGGTGTCAAAATAAAACTAAAATATAAAAACAATTTAATTTATTTTAGCAAGTATTCCAAAGAGAAAATAATGCTATTCGGGTTAATAATTTTTATTTTTATTTTATAATTTAAGACCATAAGGCTTTTGAAAAATTTCCTATTTTTTTTACCGATTCATTTTAGATTTACATTAAACGATAATGTATAAAGCACTGCAAAAAATTAAAGAAACCTAATTCAGTACTTGCTGGAATTCATAATTGGCTCGAATTTAGCGGGATGGAGTCAGATTTAGGGCAGATCGAATTGCAAATAAACAATAACCAATAATAATGGTTAATTAGTTATCAACCTTTTATTGTATAATAGAAATCTGTTTAGCCTACGCAGTTCCTAGTGGATTGACTTTTTACATACCACTTTATTTTATCTCATTTTCAGTTTCATACATAAAAATGTCTTTACAATTAAAAGATGGAGAATGTTATAATGTAAATTTTATGTGCCAAATTTAGCCATCTTTTTGAGCATTATACTTGAGAAATTAGTCAGAGTTTTGACTAGGATCAGAAAATTAAATACTCGAAGATCGCTGGGTAATTATTTTCTTAATGCCGATATTTCGATTTAAATTGTAAGTCATCACCAGGCGAAACATAATGATGTATGGAGAGATCTCCGAAGAAGGTTTATAGTCACATCTCAGGGTGCAGAACTAAACTGAGTATAAACCTCCTACGGAGATCTCTCCATACATCATTATGTTTCCTGATGATGACCTAGAAGTGAAGTCAAAACGTCGGAAATAATAAAATTATTTTGGAGCATTTTATTTTTCTGGTCCTGGCCGAAATCCTAACACATTTTTCCAGCTATTAATTTTATGTTTGCTTGTTAGTTGTATAGTATGTAGCTGTTTTGTCACATTTTTTATTATATTTTCTCATTCTAATACATTATATTGAAGCTTTAGTAAAATTAAGCTCTAATTTATCTGTTACAGATAAACCCCTTCCATAATGTGCGAAAGTAATGTGGATTCTTCACTTGGATAAAATTATGAAATAAATGGTCACACATATATATTTATGTGAATGTAACTAACATTTAATCATTTATTATAAAATATTAAAAGTTAACACACATAATTTATTTCATTCCAATGAAAAATTATTATATTATTTTTTATAACTGTAGAAAATATCACATTAGCAATAATTTTATTTTTTATTCATTTATATTGATCGAATTCTTTTTTTGTAATTTCATGTTTAGGGTTTATTAAACTTTCTGAATGAATGATTACGTTTTCCATAAGAAACCACATCTTAATACTCCTTAATTTCAGTTTTCACATTTGTTTTGCAATTAAAGAATTTTTTTAATTTATTATATTACAATTGTCGTAGTTTAAAAAGGAAAAGATATATGTGGGTATTTTCGATAGTTTTTTTGAGCAGGGTAATTTATATTCCCTTGTCCAGTTTATGTAACTTGCGAATTTAATTTCAGTACTTTGACAAATATCTACTTCTTCTAGACGGTTAGGTTTAGCTACAGTGACTAGTTCTTGTCTATAATTGATTGTACTTGCCT
Source organism: Oncopeltus fasciatus (assembly GCA_000696205.2). Taxonomy (NCBI): domain Eukaryota; kingdom Metazoa; phylum Arthropoda; class Insecta; order Hemiptera; family Lygaeidae; genus Oncopeltus; species Oncopeltus fasciatus. The sequence continues at coordinate 171,623 of KZ807863.1, read as the reverse complement.
TATTATTTCTAGGAAATTCTAGAAAATTATTATTGCAATCAACCTTAAAAAAGTGAAAGTTAATTGTTTTACATCAGTTTATTTAATAGCCTAATTTATTTAGTTAAATTAACTTGTTAAAAGACAACCATTTATACTGATTTTTTATTTACTTACTTTATTTATTACTGTATTTTATGTTTATATGCATTTTTAAGGAAAGCACCAGAAATGAGGATTTACATACTCAACGTTTTTAGTGTATAAAGAACTGATTATTTATTATTAGCCAAATCCACTTAATACTTGAAAAAAGATAATTTTGAATACAAAATGTCTATTTTATGCCATACTATATAATATGAAGTAAGCCATAATTTTACATCACCTTGTATTCCCATTCGACTGATTTGACGATTCCTCGGAGTAAGGAAATTGATTTCTTCAATTTGTACATCCATATTCTCGTATAATTTTTGCCCTGAAAAAAAAAAACATAAAATAAAAATAATATGAGTTAAAAATAGTCATTATTATAAAAGTTGTAAAGTATTATCTAATTTAACTCTAAGAAAAAAAAAATTAGATTTGGTCTCAAATCTGTTGAATTTTAGATAATTTAATATATGCATTAAATATCATTCTTATGTGTGTGCGCTCGGGCTTTTGCGTGTGACTAATTATTCAGATTATTTATTGTACTTGATTTTAAAATAAAATTACAGCCCTTAGCATCGGAAGAAAAAATATCAAAATTTCAATCTTTTCACCATAAATTCTAATTTTGCAACTTAACATTCTTGACCAATACTGTACATCTCTTAATTTTATTAATAAGTATAAAATAAATAATAGCTAGTGAATATTTAAAAATTCTCTTTCGATATAAACGCAAGTGCATTTATATATTTCTCTGAAACAATAATAAAAATAATAATNTATTATGTCATGATCACACAAACTTATGGAGAGAGGAATACCAATTCGGTCTTCGTAATTGAAGAATTAAAAACTAATTTTTAACCAAAAACTTTTTATTTTAGCCAAATTTTCGGTCTAAATTTCAGACCTTCATCAGGGCAAATGAGGTAGTGGGGAGAGAGAGAGAGACTCGTGATTAACAATGTCTACATTATGACTCATGATCTCAGATCAGTCACTGTTGGGCACAAGTTTCTCTCACTCTCTCATCCAATTTGCCGTGATGAATGCCTGAAATAAAAAAAAAATTTTTGTTTTCAAATTAGTTTTTAATTTTTCAACTGCTAAGACTAAATTCCTGATAATCTTCTTTTCATAAAACTCAACGGTCAACAAATTTACCTCCACACAAAGTTATATTTTGTAAATATGATCGGAAATATTTTTTTTCTCTAGAAAAAGGGCATAAACATAATATGAGGAAGAATATTCGACTCAGTGTTTCAGGTCACTCGGAATGAGAGAAAAGTGACTCTGTCGCTGACAGCAGACTCAGATCTATCAGGTGCTCTAACACGATCCATCTTGGCTGTAATTTAGGAAAGCAGCTGACATGCTGGTGGTATTGTGTGTGATAGTTGTGGCACTTGCTACACATGTGCCAACATATCTGAGGGCCTAGTCACTGCCTAGTCACTCCTTTCGTTATCCATCCCAACACAATTACCCCCCTCTCTTATTAAGGGTCCAGTCGCCTGGATCTTGTTTAGAACTCTCATAGAAGATTCACTTGACCCCGGAATTTCTCTGACGATTTAGATGATGCTATACACTCCTTTACCATAAACCTATGCATGGCTAATCTCAAACCAAAATTTACCAAATACTTTTCAGAGTCCCAAAAGCCACACCCAGATTCGCTTGAGAAGTTCATAATAGCAAAACGCCGCTCAAGAGTGTTGTTTTCTAAAATATAGGCACCCCACAGGTCGCAAAGTCTTTTTAGGCTCATAAAGCAAAAATTAGGTGCTTTACTAAATGGAGCATTCTGTATTCCCTCACAGCAGGAGACAAATCCCTTTGGATTGCTACTCGCAGAATCCTTAAGAGCCATTAAGCTTCTACCACCTTGTGCCGAGGAGATGGTTCCTGGGAGTCTTCTAAAAAAGACAAGGCCGAAATGTTTGCCCATCACCTCAAGCAAACATTTACTCCTTATTCAGATCCCTTAGACCTGTCAAATACCATGAAGACTAAGGAGTCTCTGGACACGCCATTACCTATGTCTTTACTAATCAAGGCAGTAACACCTTCCGAGGTCAAGTATATTATCTCTCGTCTGCCTAAGCGCAAATGCCCGGATATGATTTAATCACCGGTCAAATTCTCCGTAATCTCCCCAAGAAGGCAATTATATTTCTTACCTACATCTATAATTGTATACTCCGAACTACACACTTCCCACTCCTCTGGAAATATTCCGACATATTATTTCCCAAACCTGGAAAACCACCACATAATCCTTCATTCTAACGTCCATTAAATCTCCTTCCTTCACTTTCTAAGGTATTCAAAAAAAATTCTGTTAAAACGAATGATGCCTTCCATTGAACCCTTCAATATCCTCCCAAATCATCAGTTCGGCTTCCGGCGTAAGCATTCTACTGTCCAGCAAGTGTTTCGCGTCGTAAACTACATTTCCTCTTCCCAGAGTACTGCCCAGGAGCCTTTTTGGATGTTTCCCAAGCATTTGATAGAGTCTGGCACAGTGGTCTCCTGTTTAAACTGAAATCCATACTTTCTAATAATACCTTATCCTTAAGTCTTACTTATCCAACCATTTCTTTAGGGCTCGGCAAGGATTAGATTACTCCTATTTCTACCAAGTGGAAGCGGAAGCTCCTCAAGGTAGCGTTTGCCATGAAGTAGCAGTACCCATCGACTCATATATATATATATATATATATATATATATATATATATTTATATATATTAGCCTGTAAATGCTCTAAGCAACAGAGTTTTCAATTTGTCTCAATTAAATTGAACAAATCGCTTCTAAGTGCAAAAAAAAAAAGACTTGAGTAAATTAAAAAAAAAATGTGGCGGATTATCATTTACATCAAGAGTAAGAAAAAAAAAAAACGTTTTATGTATGCAGCAGGCTTAATATTTCGGTAATGGACTGTATCCATTAGGCTATATGGAACTCTTTACAGATTAATTTAACGACAAAAGAAATAGTTTAGGTGTTTCTAAGGGAAATTGAACAATTGAAATTGAGGGTTTACCTGAATCCAAAACTTGAATTTATGGTCTAGAAACTATAATTAGTGGTTTTCCTAAATTAAATTTGGAATGTCGCTTTTAAATTTATAAAGGCAGATATCATTGTAGGCTAATAGGTGTCTGGATCACCAGAAATAGTAAAAAAAAAAAAAAAAAGGGGGGGG
>KZ807863.1:125014-155193 GCA_000696205.2 Oncopeltus fasciatus | reverse complement strand
TTTTTTTTTTTATTTATTGCATGATAAAGAAATAAGCCTCACAAACAGGAAATCATATTAATTTACTAAGATTTATAAAAAAGATCTTTTATTGATTATTTAGTGACCCGAACAGAGTATATTTTCTTTTGAGTCGAGGTCAAGGCAAAATATAATTTGTAATAAAATAGCTTATTTTGTAAATTTATGCCTGGATATATGTTACATAAGCTATGAAATTACTGAGGATCTTGTATAATATTTTTAGTTAAGCATTGTAATTTAATAATGCATAAAAAGAATGCATACACTACAATTTCCAAAGCACGTTTTTTTTTTCAGTTTTACATGGATAGAAATATTTTTTTAAGTAAATTATAAGTATAAGAACAAATTTGTCCAGATTTTTTTTCCCGCCCCACTCAATTTAAGATAGGCATTACTTGATTTTATTTTTTTGGTCATTATCATTATTTTATTTTATTTTTTTTATCATTATCCTTTAAAGGTGAACTTGGCAAGTTGAAATGAGTCCATAGAGAGGCCATATAGTTTTGGGAGTTTGGAAGAAGGCATGTCTCATATAACATGGTCCAGTCATGGGTAACTGAGAAACAACATGGAAAACATGGGTTATGCCCAAATGGATGTTCATAAAGAGCTTGTTCGTTATCGGGAGCTTTGCAAAGTTTTGAACAGCTTCATCGAACGTGAGACGTAGCTTATGCTAGCAACATATACACCATACAATTGTTCCCCACCACCTACCAAAAGTATACTCCACTAAGACCATTTCCGACCAAAAGGCAACAAATTTTCCTCATGTTTTAGTTCAGAACACGTTTTTTTGTCCTAATCAATCTGTCAAAAAATGTTGTAATTTACTTGAAAATTAAAAAATAAAAATTGCTCTTCATCGCCGTGGGTTTTAAGAAAAGAACAACCAGAAAATGTAGTTTAAAGAAACATTTTATAGCAGGAGACCAAAATTACATTTTTTTTCAGAAACGGCTGAACAGATTTAACATTTTAGTTAAATCTTCGTCATTTAGTGGTTTTATTTTATTAATACGTCTTTCCTATTTGATATTATGTATTTATTTATTTTTAAATATATCTTACATGAAACTCCTTACAGTCATGGTGTAAAGGGACATCAATATCAATGTAGCAAATTAAATATCATAATGAGTAATGAATACTTAGTTACATTGTGATAAAGAAATTACTTCGGTCTCTTGCTGAAACTAAATTATATATACAAAATAAGTACATTTATAACACGAGGAACTGATTCGCAGTAATGGCATCTTTTAATTCCCAAATTTAGGTTCCAATTAAAGCGACTAAGAGTCGTTAGATTAAGTCAATGGGTACTATAACACAGGACTTACTTAAGTATCCAATTTCTTTTCAAAAGCAGTTGTGCCTTATTTAAACCTCAAGTAATTGTTCAAAAAACTTTAAAACACATGGTTATTTACATTTAAGTAAATTCTTACTCGAACTTATTCCTTTATTCAAGTAATGACCGATATGTATTCGATGTAATCAGTGTGAACAAAGACACAGATACCACAAGATAGATGTGACTATATCTATGTTAGATAGATGTCATGTCCTTGGTAAAGTTGGAGATATGACGAATACTAAGAAATATTATTAGATGATTTTAGTTGGGGTTCGGTCACGGTAGATCCAAAAAAATACACTTTTTTAAAAATTTTTTGGATCTACCTTGACCGAACCCCAACTTAAATCATTTATTAATAATATTTAAGGTAAAAAAACTCTCCTTTTAAACTAATAAATATTTTCAAAATATATCCTAATGTAAATGGCCCTTTGGGTGGAATACATTTAGTTCTGGCAATCTGTAGCTAAAATTATTGATAATTGTAATCTGAATAGATATAACGAGTTTTGATAGATATTCAAAATCTAATGTGTTTAATTACATATATGCTTAATATTTATGCTTAATTAGGGTAAATTTGTAAAATATTTGTATAAGCAATATGGTTGTTCCTATTGATCAGGAGACTTTGCTCACTCAAAACTGTTATCATTAGCATTAGGAAAATGGGGATAAAAAATCAAGGAAGTAATTATTTTTAATTAATTAAATGAGACAGTTTAAATTAATGAATTAAATGTATAAATAAATAAATTTAAAAGAATAAAATTTTGACTGATATTATTGTAGAGATTTAATTTTGTTCAAATGAAGAATAAATCAGGTGAAATTTAGGTTTTAATATATTTGAAGGTATTTTTATTATAATTTAGATTAATTCTTCTTAAAGCCTTTTTTTTTCCGTAGCGAAAAAACCTGATACTGATATGCTATCTATAGGGAAGGGAAGAATACACATATACAAACAAAGGTCTTATATAACTGTATATTTGAGAAACTACCAAATATTGTACAATTTATAATTCTTCTCTTTTAAAGGCGTGGATTTATTAAACAACATATATTAAATTTAGAATCATTTTACATCAAAGATACACAACATCGATTGTGCTCTGAAGTACTCAAGGGATGAATTTTTTACTCTTCCTTATTAGAAATTTAAAAGTCTTCTATTGTGATATAACAGTCAAGCTTAGGTTTAGTAGATAAATATACTAAGCCTCCATAGCAATGAAAAATTCTTCCTTTATTGCATTTATTTTTTAATAAAGCTTGAGTGATATAGCGTAAAGAATTTTTCTATTACTGAATATTGTGCCCAGAAGAGATTGTAGTTAGGTTTAGTGATAGGGAGAGCAAAATTAGGCTTCTCCGTCTTGCTGAAAAAACAATATCATAAAGAGGGAGAATTCTAAGAAGACTGGATAGTGCAAGATGGTTGTGTGAGGAGTGAGAGAGAGGGAGAGGGAGAGGGAGAGAGAGTGAGAGAGAGTGAGAGATAGAGAGAGAGAGAGAGAGAGAGAGAGTGAGTGAGAGAGAGAGAGAGAGAGAGAGAGAGAGAGAGAGAGAGAGAGAGTGAGAGAGAGAGAGAGAGAATGAGAAAGTTAGGGGAAAAAAGTGAGAGAGAAGGGGTGGGTTGGAGGGGTGGTGGGGGTGATAAAAGCCGCCCTGTTGGCATCTGGTTTAATTTGCTCTCGGAAGAAAGTTTCACCGTGGTAAACAGAGCTATAATTCGCCTCCATCTTATCTCAAGCCCCTAGACTGATGACCTCCAGTAGGGGTTGAACAGAAAGGGTGCAGGGGGTGGCTGGAGAATGAACCCACATCTAATAGTCCACTAGGCCACGCTCACACAGATCCGTATCTCCTCCAATTTCCTCGGATCACCCCTGTGTGTGTATGCGGCCGTCTTGGAGGCCGATCATAAGAATTGGTTTAGGCCCCCTCCCCCCACCCCTCTGCTCAGCCCCTCCTATCTCGTTTTGTTTTCTTACATTCGCAACGGTTTATCGCGTACTTTCTGTCAGCGATTTTCTCCTTCGATTCCTTCCTAAATAAATGCCCCTTTAACGTGGAAATTCTTCCTTACTCATAACAAGAAAAAAAGTAACCTTTTCTATTTTTTTCGCTAAAAGCAAATGGCTATTTATACTTCACACAGAAATTATATGGCTTACTATTAGAGCCAATATGAAAATGGATACCTGTTATAAATTTTTATATTATCATATAAAACTTAAATATGACTTAACCTACAGTGTGACAGTTTGTCATCGTTCCTCATAATGTAACGCATTCTAATTTTTTTCAATTGTGTTTTTATTATTGAAATAAAAAGTCTTAATTCTGAACGTTATTCTATTACAAAAATTAAAAAATATAATATACTGGATCTTTATTGTAATGTTTCTATTGTATTAAAAAGTAGCATAATAAAATATTTTTCTTTCACACTATCTCCTTGGTTTTAAAAATATTGTACTAACAATTTAATAATAAAAGTAAAATGTTATGTAAAACAATAAATAAATAATTAACAAATGCTGATGTACGCAGTCTACCTAAATAAAGTGAGAATGGTTTTATTCTGTTTAAATTAATTGTAATGATCAAAATGTCTTGATGTACTAAACATTAAATGTCCATTATTAACAGCATTTGTTTGGTATACAATTTATTATGGTCTTTACAATCAGAACTAAACATTAATTAATTACGTCATATCATTTAGTATTTCATTAATAATTACACTTAATTATTCCGTAAAAGAAAGTTATTACTGTTTAGTTTTCATAATTGTGGTATATGATTACTGAAGTAATAGCAAGGTTTATATCACATTATTTACTCAGTTTTCATAAATTAATCTGGAGTTTTCTCCAGTTTTAATTATATAGTAGTAATAAAAATGTCTTTAAAAATAAATACAAATAAATTATTTTTTTCAATAATTTGCATTAATTTTATTTACATAATATCAACAAATACGAAACAAAGTATTAAAATATTGTTTTTTATATATATAATTTGTTTTTTAGGGGAGTAGGGAATTTACAGGAACTTATAAATAAAATAAGAAATTATACAAAAGTGGATTTTTATTCTTGTTTTTAGCAGATTTCCCATAGGTAAATAATGGTTAAAGGTAATATCATGGTTAAATGACGCAATGTAGGAAAAATATCAACGAATCCTCACCAATCATAAACTCGAGATGCTAAAAATACATTCCACTAAAATTTGTGTATGTATATTTTACGTGTATATTATATATATATATATATATATATATATANTATATATATATAAACACTCTAGTACATCATTAAGGTCCGTAATTTTGGAATAAATCCGTAAATTTAGTTCAATTGTTCATTAATTAATTGAAACCAAATGCAATATACAAGTTTCTTTTTGCGAACCTTTAGAAGAGTTTGTTTGTAACTAATAAAACTAATAAATCGATGTAGGATAGTAGGGAGGTGGGCGCAAATTTTAATAATAATATCTTCGTTATGATTTGATTAAAATAAATCAGGTGTAAAATTTAATTATAACTTTAAATCAAATATCATATGTAAAAAAAAAATACCTTTTAAGATAGTTATTTAAAAATTTACAACGAGTAATGGATATATCCTTTTATTTTTCAAATATAGAAACCAAATTCTGCATACCCTTGAGTGTATTCATTTTTTATTAAAATCAGATGAAGAGGAGGAGGTGTTCAAAGGGAGACGAAAATTAATAATATAATATCTTTATTGTTATTTTTATTAAGAAAAACCACTTTATGGATTATAATAGATTAAAAATATAATATTATAATATTTGTTTCCTACAACATTTTTGCAAAAAAGCTTATTAAATGGGAAATTTACGCTTAAAAGTCTGATGTAAATGCATTTCCCCACTCAAGCTTTCTGGCCAATTTAGAGCTCTTTTAATGGCTCTTATTTATAATATTATATATAATGATAGACGATAAATCTGCTTAGATCTTGTAGCTTCTGCATGATGGGCTTATTCTTCCAGAATTTATTATAATCCACTTACAAAATCCATGAAAAAACTTTATGTTTTGCTGCATTATTCAAATATGGAAACTTTTTTTAATGTTTATAAAGAGCGAACTAAATATTCTTCAAAGATCGAATTCAAGATGAATTTAAAAATTGTCCAAAATACTGTTATTCTAAGTATAAAATTATAATAAAATAGATCTTAGTAACAATTTTTGATAAATTAGTATTTAGTTCATTTGTATTAATTATCTAAGTTTTATTTATTCCTGTTTCATTTGTTTGTTACGTAAAATCTAAAAACTTTATGAAAGCCACTTTGCTGTTTGCCTTACATCTTACATAACATTTTTGGAAAATACTGAACATAGTTGAACAATTACAGTAGACTTACTGAAATTTGAGATTTTTGGAGTGAGGCAGAACCAATTCAGAAAAAAATCTGAACCATGATGAACAATGGCCCTTTGCTACAGAATGTTTACAGAGAAAACGTAGCCAAACTGTTTGTTTGACTACATTAAAGTGAAAAAAGTACTACTTGAAAAATCAATTTAAGAAAAAAAAAAGTGATTCCCGTTTGGTTGTTAGTGGTTTTTTGTTCTCTTAAGATGATATACAGAACTGCAGAATTTTTCACAAATAAATAAATAATAATGGGGTCTCGGTGTATCTTCCGCATCGTACAATTGTGGTTGACATATATTCTACTTGCGTTCCTCTTCTCTTTCAAATTAAATTTATTCTAGCATACATAATCCAGTAGTAATATACTTATACCTACATCTAGCTTATATATGACATTTCGGTCTCATTCAAAAAGACATTTTTAGAAATATAGAGTTAGGAAATATTTGCAATGTCCCCTACAAAATGATCCTTAATCTCCAACCGTCTCATGCTGTTAATATTTTTAGTATTATTTATAAATGGATATTTGAAATTAATTTTTTCCCAGTTTAAATCTGTCAAATTTTATTCATATATTTGTTAGGATATGTTGTTAGATACTCTGAATGACAATTTAAATGGTTCAAGGTCTTTATAATGAAAAATAATGATATTATTTGATCTTCTATTTTTCTTAATCAATGAGTTCATCTTCCTAATACTTAAGTTTTATTATATCATCTAAAATTCCCTTACCCCCAATTTTTTTATTCATTCCATCAATAAAAAACAGTTATTATTTCTTTGTCAGTTTAAACTTTCAGGATGTCAGAAAAAAAAATGATTACATAATTCTCCCTTGTAAAAAAATAAAATTAAAAAACTATTGCTTAATTATGAAATGTAATAATAATTTATTTTTAAAAACTTTTTCTTTCAGAGTAATTAGGTGACTTTTTAATTCCCAATAAAATATGCTCTCTCGTTTTTTCTCTCTTAAAATATTTATATCTAAAGAACCAATGTAATTTAGAGTCACCGAAATAAACTTTTCAGCAAACATTTTATTGAATAAAATTTCTAACAAAATAAAATGTTTTAATGAACCCCAAAACGGTAACAATATATCTACTTCCACAAGTGTTTTATATAATGAAGTATAATTTAATCATATTTAGTTATTTTTCTCGATTTTAATATTTTGGTTGTCAATGAATAGTTTCCATCTATAGAAAAATTGTATCGTGAACTATTTATCTAAAAATAATCAATTCCAGCGAAAGGCGTAACTCGTTTGACTTTTGGATTTTTTATGGTATGTTTGCTATGAAATGTGGAGCCCCAACTCCAATATTTGAAAAACATTGACAATATAGTGAGCGACAATCACTCTTTATTTTTACATGCACCACATGGCATTAAACGCAAAATTCAGGCAGTTGCAGCATTGCTATTACTCTCGGCCTTCATATACCTAAAGTTAAATTATTTTTTCTGAACCTATTAGCATCTCGCTAGTTGCTTGAGCGTATCAGCTTCAGTTTTTTTTTTAAGTTTTAAATTTTTTTAATTTTAGCCCTTAATATATACATTAAATTAAAAAGAGCCTTTTAAAACGTTAATACATTATTAAGTGGCCTATCTTTCGATTTAACATCTAACAAAGAAACTTTCATTACCATACTTTTTTTCGTTATTACATCATGATTAAATATTCTTTAACTAGTACTTTTTTTTTTGGTATTTAATCCCACGTAAATTTTAACAATTTTTAGTGTAAGGGAACAGAATAAAAAATCTTTCTGTCCCAGCCAGGACTCGAACCTGGATCTCCTCCGATCCGGGCCGGTGCATTTTCCATTTATGCTACTATTTAATAACTCATCAGATTTGTCACGGATAGCACCGATTTAATGCACCGGTCCAGATAGTAGGAGACCCAGGTTCGAGTCCTGGCTGGGACAGAGTTTTTATTGCACTAAAAATTGTTTAACTAGTACTGTTAGGATCTTTTCGAAAAACAGATTCAGAGAGTATTTTGAGGTCTTCGAGATGATTACAGTGACTCGGAAAAGACCAGACTCTAGGAATAAAATACTGAAAAACTATTATTATTAATTTTTTTTTTTTTTTGGTGTGTGATTTTGATATAACTCCCACATAAAGTGGTAAGGCAAAGCCATCATATTCAAGTGGATAGACATCTTCTTGTCTTGGACAGAATTGTAGACTCTTTGCTGGATGGCTATTTTTGCCGTATGAGACCGACTAAGGGCTGACTACAGGTGGGATTTCTCAGCTGTTGCACCTGCTGTGACACATCCTACCATGTGTCATCCATACCTATAACTCGTGTAAGTAGGGAAATTTATACACACACACACTCATATATATTTTAATAATAATATCTTCGTTATGATTTGATTAAAATAAATCAGGTGTAAGAATAAAATTTTGACTGATATTATTGTAGAGATTTAATTTTGTTCAAATGAAGAATAAATCAGGTGAAATTTAGGTTTTAATATATTTGAAGGTATTTTTATTATAATTTAGATTAATTCTTCTTAAAGCCTTTTTTTTTCCGTAGCGAAAAAACCTGATACTGATATGCTATCTATAGGGAAGGGAAGAATACACATATACAAACAAAGGTCTTATATAACTGTATATTTGAGAAACTACCAAATATTGTACAATTTATAATTCTTCTCTTTTAAAGGCGTGGATTTATTAAACAACATATATTAAATTTAGAATCATTTTACATCAAAGATACACAACATCGATTGTGCTCTGAAGTACTCAAGGGATGAATTTTTTACTCTTCCTTATTAGAAATTTAAAAGTCTTCTATTGTGATATAACAGTCAAGCTTAGGTTTAGTAGATAAATATACTAAGCCTCCATAGCAATGAAAAATTCTTCCTTTATTGCATTTATTTTTTAATAAAGCTTGAGTGATATAGCGTAAAGAATTTTTCTATTACTGAATATTGTGCCCAGAAGAGATTGTAGTTAGGTTTAGTGATAGGGAGAGCAAAATTAGGCTTCTCCGTCTTGCTGAAAAAACAATATCATAAAGAGGGAGAATTCTAAGAAGACTGGATAGTGCAAGATGGTTGTGTGAGGAGTGAGAGAGAGGGAGAGGGAGAGGGAGAGAGAGTGAGAGAGAGTGAGAGATAGAGAGAGAGAGAGAGAGAGAGAGAGAAANATTAATATATATATATATATATATTTTTTTTAATCCAGTTATTCAGAAACAAAATATATCCATCCTTGAGCGGATTATGCAGTGTTAGACTTATAACCTAAAGGTGCCTAAGAATGTAAGGATCTGTAGTTAAGGAGATGAGGGACTGCTCATTCAAAGTAAATATTATATTTATAAAAATAGATATGATTATTATAATTTATATACATGTACAACGGTAAATATTTAGTTCAGTATTCCTGTCTTGGACTATATTATTCTGTCTCTCTTGGAAAGACTAGGCCCCAGGGCAATCTTTTATTTATAAATAAAAGCTTGTCTTGAGCAATGGTGTTTATGTGTTTAGAATAGGGTGACTCCTTCTGCCCAAAATCCTTTACCCAGTATCACCCATCCTGATAACCCACATTATTATTGGCCAGAAATTGCCGCGTGACCTCCTTATTGCCAACACTAATAATAATATGAAAAAAAAGGCAGCTTCTCCATCAAGCGAAGCACACGCTAATTCAAATAATTGACTGGATAATCATGGATAATAATCAAATAATTATCTTAAGTGTGTAGGTCATTAAGATATTTAGGGTTATAAATAGACTTACTGTCTTGCTAACCACAACGCTGTAGGCTGTAGAGGGTATGTTCCCTCAGCTCCACGAAGAAGGGTATGAGTAATTGGACAAGGGAGGAACATAATTAATCACGAAGAATTGTTACTACCCAGACCCATGTGAAATATTTCTAAGGAAATCCCATTTTCCAGAAAAAAAGGAATTACTTAAATTAACTACTATAGCCTGAAATGAAACATATGCGCTTAGAACTGGGCGTTCTTGATTACGCAACTGTTAACCATGGGTTCCTGCTAAATTTTGTAGGAAATATGGCCATAATGAAGACATTTTCGAATGTCAGGCACTAGCAGTAAAGTTACTGAAGTCATGATTTTTTAGTAGAAAATTTTTAAAAGACCTTAAAAATAAACTACAATTATACATTATGTAGGATTTAGTTTACCCCTTGGGGACCCCGCAATCCTATATATATATATCTACCAAAGAGATTTTTACTTTCTGTAACGTGTAAAAGATCCCTTATTCAGCTCACACAGGTCACCAATGGGCAAAACTAATTCAGACTAAGAAATATTGGTTTATCATATAGGTTAAACATGTGCTGATTTATATGTAAACAAACAAATTGTACTTTTCATGTGACAGTTAGTTTATTTTGAGCAGCTACTTTACTGACTTCCGCTTCAGAGGACACTCCCTATTCCTCGTAGTGCAGAAGACATAATACAACTACCCTTGAGATTAATGGATTCCGACAGTGATGCGGTCGACTCCTGCTGCTATGACAGTGAGACATCTTTGTTCAACACCGTCCTGGACAGAGATTCTTCAGGATCAGCCACCTCGGACAACAAACTGACGAAGACGATTCGGGAATATCTGGAGAGCGAAGAGTCCTACAGAGACTACATCCCTAAGCCAGTAACTTACGACTTCGAGACGATCGCGAAGAACCAGTGGAAAGCTGAACGTGCAAGTGTAAGTTAAAGCAGTTTGTCATTTCTCTTTAAATTCATGGTGTCCTGCAGATCTATCCTGAAACAATGCAATTCATGGTGTCCTGCAGATCTATCCTGAAACAATGCAATTCATGGTATCCTGCAGATCTATCCTGAAACAAAGCAATTCATGTCATCAATGTTTTATAGGTTGTCTTTAAGCAATAGAGAAAGGAGTTACATTAGATTTTTTTTGTCAGGGTACGGTCAAGGAAGATACAAAAAAAAAACAACAAAAAAACATTCATTCATGAATATGTGATTCAGGTGACACGACGTCCCCTCTCGCCTTCATGATAGCCCTGAATATGGCTTACAATGTAAGCTGAAACATAAAAATATACATTTTTTTAAATGGTCATTTTTCGAATCCCAACAAATAAAACACCTACTAATAATCTATAGGGTCAAAAACTGTCCATTTAAAAAAGTTATATATGTCTCCTTCTTTTATAAAATTTTGAATATTTGATGACCTATTCCTAGACTAGTTATACAATAAATATTTAGTATTTTTTCCTTATATTCATTGAGATAATTTATTATGTCGACTTAACTTTTTATAGTAACGAAATTTTACTATATGCTTTTACTTTTTGTAGTTAAAAAATTACTTTGCTTTTTATTTAAGATCATTATTCTTGAGCCTCAAATTTGTTTGAAATAGTTGAAATAGTAATTCAATAGACAATGAAAATAGCCTCATTGACCTTGGCTAATTATTTGGTATTGAAATAAATTTACTGTTAACTCTTTCTATTAGATTTAGATCTATTGTTGTTTAACAAAATTTGAGAACTACGGGGATTTAAATTAAACCTTCATTTTATGAAATTAAGGTTTATGGTTTCTCATATCTTTAATTTCTATTTGAAAAATATAATTTTTTTAGGGACTCCTTATTGCCAAAAGTGAAAAATAATGAAATTAATTTTACGAATAAATAATACCTGATAATAATTTTGCTTCCCCCTGCATGGTATGTTGGTGACTTATCTGTGTTTTGATTCATTAACACCTAAATGCGTATTTGCAGAAATATTTTCACCTGTTCAATAATAACAGGAAAAATATTGTGAGAAATTGAATTTCATAGCGCCAATCGGAGTTCAAATTATATAGCTGAATTTAAAAAAAAATGTATTATATAAAATAAGTAATTTTTTATTAATGGACAGTTTATTGGGGCTCGGTCAAGAATGATTCGAAAAAATACAATTAAAAAAAAATTATTTTATATTCTCTGCTGAAGTTTCGGCTACAAAGAAATAGCTGTTGAAATACAATGCCATATGAAAATAACTACATTACATATTACATAAAATTGACGTAACAAAAAGTAAAGTGATGGCAAATGCAGAGAGGGGACGGCTTTCCACCTGGATAAAATGTTCTAGGTTGTGAAAAAAGTTTGAAAAGTAGAAAAATTTAAAATGTATAAGGGATGATAGGGGGTGTGAGGTGTTATATGAAAGGGGACAATGCAGGGAAAAATAGATTTGACTTTGATAGGTGACGTCGATTACATTCCCATTTTTTCCACTGAACCCCATGAACACAAACGCCTTTTATGTGATACCGTTCACATAAACATACACTACATTCCAGTTAACGTCAAAACTGACATAAAACAAAATTTCTTCAAGTTATTCAAACATTTTCAACATACTAAAAACCATAAGCTCTCCTTCTCAATAAACCTGTCAAACATTTCTCATGGTTCCAAAAGCTACTTATACGCAATAATGTCCTACCCTTTTTCTTTGTATTGACCCTTTTTGAAGCAGGCCGCTCTCCCTTTGTACCTACCGCCTCATACCTTCACTTGTTCATCTTAAGTTTTCCTCATTTCATAACCCTACCTCTCAGTCATGAATATTTGATCCAGGTGACGACATGTTGACTCTCACCATCTTGATAGGCAGGTATAAAATTTGTTATCCCCCAAAAAATTCTCCATTAATAATCTCTACGATTCAAAAACATCCATTTGATCTGTTTTTACATTACCAAAAATAAGGTATTGTAATTATGGAAAATTCCATAGTCTAGTTTCGATAAAATACTTATATTTTCAGATTAACTGAACCGACTAGTTTCGCAATGATATCTGAGAGTGAGTGTGGAGGGTTGTGTGGTAACCATGAATTTTAGTGTACGCTTATCATATTGGACTGTTTGACAACATATTTAAATTCAATATGAAAAAAAAAAACAAGTATAAAAGAAGAGTATTTCGAATTGAGAAAAAGTAAATATAAGTATAAGTTATAAAAAGAATTAAAGAAAAAATTATAAGTATAAAAATTTTATTTTGCGATAAAATTTTTAAAAAATAATCAAAGTATGAAGTGGTAACTTTAAAGAGAGATATTATTTTCTCACTTTTTGAAAGTAACCCTAAATAGTTGGACCTAATGGAGAGTTTTAACCGTAGATATTATTAGTAGATGTTTTTTGTAGGGGTTCGGTCAAGGTTGGGAATTGAAAAATTTTTCAAATACTTGAGTCTCTCTTCACTCCTCACTGAAGAAGGGCGAGAAATTCCCGAAAATTTTCTTTTTGTGTCTTCACTGCACTTTTTATCCCCCCTGTTCTTGTTTACTATATATATACACATATTTTGGAGGTCAAAAATGATTGTCAATATATTCGTTACTGTTTAAGGTACGGAAAAGTATATATAACTAAGTATTTGAAAAGCATAATTTTCAATTCTTTATAATCAATAATATTTGTACAAAATAAAGGGCATTTAAAAAAAAATATTTTAGGATAATTTTTAAAATTTAATTGTATTGGAACCGACCAATTTACTTTATTTTAAAATATGGAAACCGAATGCGTAATTTAGTTTATCAACGTAAACCCCTCTATGAAAAATTCATTAAAATAATTTCTTTTTCGTTGAAATCGAAGGAGAGGGAGAGTTAGGAGATGACCAAAATTTATGGTAGGTATATATTCTCTGTGGCATATATACTATTTTCTATAGCTTTTTCACGAAAAGCGTTTTNACTAGTATCAGATCACCTATAATTTTTTAATATTTTAGTTAAGTTATTTGAAAATGTTCTTGTCACCCTATTTATTTTAGAACAGCCTTTTCTTATAAGAAATAATTAAATGTGATTAACACCATACATTATAGATGTACACACACGCACATTCATCTCTAAGTGTGACTGGATTTTCTAGAGCTATAGTTGGTAACTCGTGAATTTATCAAATGAGAACAATTGAAGATCATACAGTGAGAATGTAAGCTTTCCTGTATATTATCATAACAAAATATATATGTCATTCGTATATAACATTGGATTTTGTAGGGAACGTTTGCATTTTGTCACCTGACAAAAATAATGAATGACAACAGCAATTCACCACGAAATCACCTTTCTCTTGCTCAAATGCACCGAACAACACCAACATTGTCTCTAAATATTCTTTCATTAAGTATGTTTTTAATGTATCGCAGCATACGTATATCCATTTATTCCTTATTCAGCTCGAATATCTTTACAGCAATCTATACTATAATCTGACAAACACCACAGGAGACAGTGGGAAATTCCTACCCGCATAAAAAACTCTTGAAATAGATAACTCTAAATTGAGTATGTTTTGCTGTGTGCTGCGTCGCCTCCTGAAGCAACATTAACTTCATGGACGTAGTTACCACATTTACCTTTGACAACAATCTTCTCGAGATTACTTGAAGTGCAGACCAAAGAAATGAGTCTTTCGCAACTTGGATATGTCGCCAAAGAATTCAGGAAATTGAATCCCTCCTAGATTTCAGAGTAATCCAAATCAGCGAATGGGATTGGTAGATAAGCAGATCAAGAGAAACTTGTTTTTAGTTTAGAGAGGTAACCTCTTAATTTCTGTTGAGAAAAACAATTTGCTACAAGAAAATGTCTATCTATAATATTTCAGTCAGATAAGTTCTGCTAAATTTTACTTCAGATTTTCCTGACTCTCTCCCGACCAGTGTTAAAGGAGAGAAGATCCAGTCTTTATCGGGCTTATTATAAACACATATTTTATATTACATTATACCTTCAGATATACTATACACATATATATTCACATAATTGGGTAATTGCGGATGAAATGAGGGTAGAGTAAATAGATAACAAAATTGTATGTAAAGGAAAAGTGAACTAAGAGAAATTTACCATTTCATCTTCCGGGTTGGACCGAGTCAAATTGTTATTTGCCGAGCTTTCGCACATCATGTGATGGTTTCTTCAGGGCTGAAAAGAGAATGTGTAATGATAAAAATACACTAAAATAAAAAAAAGAAAAGAAAAATTCTTCTCTTTTCAGCCCTGAAGAAGCCATCACATGATGTGCGAAAGCTCGGCAAATAACAACAATTTGACTCGGTCCAACCCGGAAGATGAAATGGTAAATGCTACGAAGCCTACGTGAACACCTAAGAGAAATTTTTTGAATATTTTAAAACATTTGCTCAATTAAAAAAAAAAATTCTATTACTTCTTGACAACGATATGTCTAACTTTTTCCTGGACGGTGCTAGCATTTCTTTATTTATTTATTTTTATTCATTATTTGACCATGGTATGTGACTTGGACCAACTTTGGCTTGGATTGAGGAATATCGGGTTTAGCTGCACACAGTATATTTATTATTCTTTATTCATGGAGATTTTCAATTTAGTCTTTTTCTGAAACTTCTTGAACGATTTCAGCCATAAATAAGACCTGATCATCTGTATTTTTTAAAGGTCCAACAACAGAACGATAGCCTGTTAGCTAACAATTTTTAGTGAAAGGGAATAGAATAAAAAAATCTATCTGACCCAGCCAGGAATCGAACCTGGATATCCTGCTATCCGGGCCGGTGAGCTGTTATCTTATCTTTTTCCAAATGTACCTGATGGAGTGGGAAATATTACTGGGTGGTATTCCAGCTATTAAATGCTAAAATGGAGTGTAATTACATATGGCAATCTCAGGCAGTTTTTCCAAGTTAAGTTAATTTTAAGTTATACATAGCTCTTCAATTTTTTTTTTTTTTTTTTGGTCTCCCTAAGTCTCTGAGACAATCCAGAATGTATGCCCTGGCATTCATGATTAACCTCTTAGATTAAATTTGTTGTTTGGCCTTTCATTTCACGCACTAATAGTAATTTCAGTGTAGCAGCTGTGCACAAAAAGTAAACAAAGGAATGCATAACTAACTGAAAAGGAGTGTAAAAGCTACTCTGCCAGAACTATCGAGGATTTACGTGATTCTCTGAGCTTATTTTCTTATTAATGAAAATAAATGAATATTGTTTGAAATAGGATATCATATGTTCCAATTTTGTCATTCGTATATAGTTTAAACGTTCAAGGAGCGTCAAAGATAAATTATGGGGCGCCAGGCTAGCTCAGGGGATCCGTACGGGTCTCGCAATCTGACGCCGCGGGTTCAAATCCCGCCCAGGTCAATCTTTTATTTATACATAGAAGCTTGTCCTGAGCCATGGGTGTTTACAATGGGGTGGCAACCTGTAGATAGCCCCTTCCTCCATGACCCTAAGTGGTTGCAAGGGAGGCTAACACAGTAAAAAAAAAAAGAAAAAAAAAGAAAGATAAATTATATAAGATTTGGTGAAACTGGAGAAAAATATCTAATTTTTCCTCTGAAACTGAAGCAAGCACATACACACGAACAAACACACAGTATATAAAACTAAAACATAGCTAGACATGTTCGAAATTACAGTTAAATTTAAATCTTCTTTAAGGCTGTGATCCAAGTCATTTAGAGTTGAATCTGTGTGTTCAGAATCTTGTAGGTTTAACTGAGTTATTTGCCCTTATATAGACCGATCTTTAGAGAATAATCGAAAATTTGCTAGGTTTACGCTACTTCCGTGTAGCTAACTTTTTTTCTGTTATTGATTAATTGTCCGTGGCTTTATAGATTTTATACCCTTAATATATTTTTCTAATACATAAATAAAATGAATTAAAACTTGAAGAAATCTCATTGTATCTATCTACTGTTCTGTATATAACTATCATACATATAATATTACAGATTTAAGAAGAAACGAAAGTCATCTTTGTTAAATTTGAAGGACCATGGTGACATAATAGCGCGGGAAAAATTCGCCTTGGATTTGTAAGTTTCTTTTTAAGTCTTCAATTACGTCATAAACTGTAGCAATTACGTATTAATGCAGTAGCATGACGACTGTACTATTATATCTTATTTGTTTTTAAGTCTTCAATTACGTCATAAACTGTAGCAATTACGTATTAATGCAGTAGCATGACGACTGTGCTATTATATCTTATTTATTTTTTAACACAAGAGTTTGTACTTTGAAACATTATCAGATAGATGGTCATAGATCAGATAGGTCTTGATAATGACTCATCCTACAAATATCAATTACCCGCTTCCATAATTTAATGACAAATGAAAACCTTTCGTATAAGCCCCCAGTAAAACCTATATCGTTTATTATCAGAAAAGAGGAGGAATGTGGTGAAATTATATATATACCCTAATTATAATATAAACAAATGTATGCGTTTTTTTTAGACGCACACACACTTACACACGCACGCGCTTATTGACTATATTATAAATGTTATTGTAACAAAAAGATAGGAGCAATAAATTCGATAAAATTTTTATTTAGATACACGAAAACCTTATCTAACAATCAAATCCTCCCCCACCCCCCATTTTATGCAAAATGTAAATGTTTATTATTTATTTTTTACCTCCATGTTATCTTCAGGCTTAAATATGGCTCCTATGCTACGAATTCAAAAACATTGCCATCCTATTTTGCCTTAAAATTATCTAAACATAAGTACGATGTGTAAGCAAAACCAAATATTTTCGTATGAGCCTGAGCAAGGGATGCTATTAAAATTTAATAATTTACATATTGCTACCATGGATTTTTAAAATAGACGTCAGACGACCGTTCTTGACAATTTTTTTTTTTTTTTTTTTTTTTTTTTTTTTTTTTTTTTTTTTTTTTTNCATTATAATCTCCGCCAGAAAGGAAACGGGAACCTAGGGATTTAAAATGCTCTTGAAATTGGCCTGAGGTGATAGATTTGTTAGGAGGGCAATATACTGCAGAAAAGGTAATTGGGGAAGTGGAAGTATTGATGGACACTGAAGTGGATTGGAGCGAGTCTGTAGGAGTGGAAGGTATTAAATGATGAGTATAGGAAGTGCGAATAAGGAGCGCAGTTCCACCATGA
Source organism: Oncopeltus fasciatus (assembly GCA_000696205.2). Taxonomy (NCBI): domain Eukaryota; kingdom Metazoa; phylum Arthropoda; class Insecta; order Hemiptera; family Lygaeidae; genus Oncopeltus; species Oncopeltus fasciatus. The sequence goes on along the minus strand of KZ807863.1, from coordinate 137,350 downwards.
ATGTACATGTATAAAAATAATATAAATAAAATAAAAGAAAGTAAAAATATAATGAAATAAAAATAAAATTAACAATAAATAAATAAATGGTCATCACTGTGCAGGGAGAAGGGGCCCATCGACCCCACTCCCAATAAGTTTAGGCATTAAGGCCCAGGAGGTCGCGTTGGAAATCTCCGTTTTAGGCGTCGGAGAGGATTGTGCTGATTGGAGTCCGACGACAAGGATTGGGCATATGGATTGGGATGAAATTAGAGTTTACTATGGAAGAGTTTGAAGCGGATGGAGATAAGGTCTTTGACAAAAGGAATATTAAAGTCGTGATGAAGGGTAAAGTTGGACACATAATATGGAGCGTTAGCAATTATTCTGAGAATTTTGGACTGAAAGGATTGTATTCGTTGGATATTGGAAGGCTTAGCGGCACCCCACAGTTCAGCACCGTAGGTCCAGATTGGTCGTATAATGGTCTTGTAGATGGTCAGTTTATTTTCTAATGTGAGCTGTGAGCGCCTATTTATAAGGCTGTATAAGAGACCGTGGCGTCTGTTGAGTTCTTGTCGTTTGATTTTAGTATGTTCATTCCAGTTGAGTCGTGAGTCAAGGTGGAACCCTAGGTAACGGACTGAATCAGAGAGGGGTATAGGTATGTTATTGTATGTAACATTATTAGGAGAATCTTTTCTTAATTTAAAATTTACTTGTACGCATTTGGACTCATTTATTTTGATTCTCCATTTACTGCACCACTGCTGAATAGCATCAAGGTGGTTTTGTAAATTTTTAGAAGCGATTTTGGAATCAGAGTGGGAGGAGAGGATCGCTTTGTCATCAGCAAAGAGGGCTAAAAGAGTATTAGGATGAGTAGGGATGTCTGCAGTATAAAGAGTAAGGATGGGTCCAAGCACACTGCCCTATGGAACACCCGCTTTCACAGGGTAGTGTTCTGAGTAATCTGATCCTTGCCGGACCCTAAAGAAACGGTTAGAAAGATAAGTATTTTATTTTGGTTGTGGTTTTTTATCCCACGTAAATTATAAACAATTCATGAGAGGGAACAGAATAAAAAAATCTATCTGTCCTCGCCAGGAATCGAACCTGGATCTCCTGCTATCCGGGCCTGGTATGCTGACCGTTACACCACAAGGACCAGCCAGATATCTCACTCAATTCCCTCTTCACTATTTAATATTTAAAAATTAAAATTTAATAAAGTAAATGACGAGAGTCGACAAAATGTATGAGAGTCTTCTAGGAGAGTTCTAAAAAGTGGCCAGTCTTCTTGACAATATATAGAAAATATCATACTATATGATGTAGCTAATGTAAAAAATTAAATCACGAATATCTAAATAACGTAGCTCGTAAAGTTTTTCTCATGACTGATTTTTGAAAATGTTTCCGACGTCTTCTCCGATCCGGATATATACATGTGTGTCAAAGCTCTGTGAACGCTGCAGTTAATTTTTCCTATAGTGGAATTTGTCGTTACTTTTGTAAAGGTAAAGCGAAAGAGTAGGTTCGTCAATCGGCCATGGAGGACCAATACCAGTGGAGAATTACTTGGAATTATATGGGCAAGTTTACAGATTTGTTTCTAATAGGTATACGATTCAATTTTCTACAATAAAACTTTTGTTCATTATTATATTGTTTATAATAACTTGAAAGTACATAGTAAAATTTAACCTTTTAGATATAATTTGATTAATTTAAATTAAACCTAAAATTTAAATTTAACAATCTGTCCGCAACAAGTGAGTGAGAGAAATATAGTAATGACAATGAAATAAATGAAACTGAAAAAATATTTTATTTGGTTGTGGTATTTTATCCCACTTAAATTTTAAACAATTAATGAGAGGGAATAGAATAAAAAAGCTATCTGTCCCTGCCAGAAATCGAACCTGGATCTCCTGCTATCCGGGCCGGTGCACTTACCAGTTATGCAACAGGACGCGCTAGATGTCTCATTCAATTCCCTCTACACTAGCGAGAGGCTATGTCAGCTCCGAGTACAAGACGAAGTTCTCGCCTTTCTCGTGGGTTAGCCTCTCGCTGGTGTAGAGGGAATTGAATGAGACATCTAGCGCGTCCTGGTAGCACAACTGGTAAGTGCACCGGCCCGGATAGCAGGAGATCCAGGTTCGATTCCTGGCTGGGACAGTTAGAATTTTTATTCTATTCCCTCTCATTAATTGTTTGAAACTGAAGAAAGTTTAGTTTGTATTTAAAATACTGTAGAAGGCACACAGTTAAATTTAACATCTAGGATTAGAAGTCTACCTTTAACCTAAATTTTCATTTAACTGTCTAGAAGCCACATTGAGTTGATTTTTTTAAATTAGGAACCGTATTTTCAAATCATGTTTTCATATAAAAAGTTAGGCATATTTATTTATGAAAAATAATTTTTCCAATAGGATATGTAAAGTTTTATTACAAATATTCTTTGAGTGGAATGCTTAAGAGTTTTTTTTTTGTGTGTGTTTGGAAGTGCACATCTATTAGAGAGTGAATTTGGTATGCTTAGTTGAAAGAATGTAGTAAGTTATACCTTAGTTATTATTAGTTATACTTAGTTAAACCCGTACCTATTTATACCTGTCCCTTAGTAATACCTTTAGGTATAAACCTTAGTAATTACATTAGTTATACTTCATTATACTTAGTTCTACCTATACCTAGTTATACCCCTACCTATTTATACCTAACCCTTAGTTATACTTTAGTTATACCTATATTATACCTTGTATACCTAAGTAATACCTTACTTATAGTAATACCTTACCATTGACAATGAATGGTTTTTAGAAAATGATTTCAGAAGTCTCACTCTCATGCCGTTAAGATTACCACAGAAAGTCGTGATTTGCCGACATAACTCTGGTGAGACTCTGATTGAGGAAATTGTTTACAAATTGAGCTCAGACACTGAGCCTCATTTTAGTATTGATTCACACCCCCCTGTGATGTCAGTAAGTCACCCCCTGCCATGACCTCATCAGGGCTCTGGCAGAGACAGCCATTCGCTCCGTATGCCTCGATATCCTTCGTTGACGGAAGACGAAGGCCTTTGTTCCTGTTAAAGTTGGGAATTTTGTTGGCGCCAAAACTGGGTGCTGGTAACATTACACTGCTCGAATCCAGGGGATTTCGACTACATCCCTTATCTTCTGGAGTACTTCAATTATATTACTTGTTTTGTCCTTATTTATAATATAATCTTGTTTTATATTTTATTCATAGTTTGTGTATATTTATAGTTATGAAAAAAAAAGATAACTATGTATAAAAAATCCCCTGATATTATATAAAACATTTTTTTTCATTTCTTATTCATAGAAATTTTTATCCTCCATGATAAAATAAGTTGAATAACTTTTGACAATCATAGCCCATTCAGGATCTGCAAAATGTGAAGTTATGCTATAATATTAAATTTAAATTATACTTAAAATCTCTATAGCAGTTTCAAAACAGCAAAATAAATTAATAAATTCGGTAATTCGGTAACTATTGCTAACCAATTATTGAGAGGGAATAGAATATAAAAAACTATCTGTCCCAGCCAGGAATCGAACCTGGATCTCCTGCTATCCGGGCCGGTGTACTTTCCAGTTATACTACTAGGACGTGTTAGTTGTCTTATTCAATTCCCTCTACCTAGCAAGAGTCTACCCTACGAGAAAGGCGAGAACTTCGTCTTGTACTCAAGGAAGCTGACATTGTCATACATTTTGTCGACTCTCGTCATTTAATTTATTTAATTTTTTCTTAATAAATATTTAATTTAGTTGTGGTATTTTATCCCACGAAAATTTCAACCAATTATAACTATTGCTATTCGGTAACTAAAACAAATTCGGTAACTATGAGTCTTGAAAAATCAGAACTGACAGATTGAAAATGTATTTACTCTACCAAGGTCAAATCTTTATTATTATTATTATTTATATTCGTTATAAAACCATGACGAATATTTTAAATAACTTTACTACTGAGGAATATACGTTCTACTATGACAAATCACACTTATGGCGTCTGAATCCAACCTTGGTAAACGACTTTTAGCTGAGTCCCTTCACATACACTTATCCTCTATAAAAGACAAAACTTTAAAAAAAAATCTTCCATTTTTAGTAATATTTTTCCAATATATATTATTTTATCACCATCCAACTTTTCACATTTCCATATTGACATTCCAGAAACCTTAGTTAACCTAATCCCACAGAGACAACCCGCCATTTCCCTCGTAAAACATCGACTTACATGTGAATTTTCCCCTTACCAACCAACCCTCGCCCACCCCCACCCTCTTGCAATTCCTTTTCTAAATATTTCATAAAATACTTCTTATTCATGATTATTATTAATTACTAGTATTATCTCCCTCCATCACCCACATCAGTATGTGCACTTTAATAATTGTTAACAATGTTTTTTCCTGCTTCTAATATATATCTGGTGCTCTCATACCTTCTATTATCCGTCTTCATTGGTTTCTGCAAACCACCCTCCGTTGGCGAGCGCTTTCGGCCAGAAGATGGACAATGTCCGAATGCGCTCGCCAACGGAGGATGGTTTGCAGAAACCAATGAAGACGGATAATAGAAGGTATGAGAGCACCAGATATATATTAGAAGCAGGAAAAAACATTGTTAACAATTATTAAAGTGCACATACTGATGTGGGTGATGGAGGGAGATAATACTAGTAATTAATAATAATCATGAATAAGAAGTATTTTATGAAATATTTAGAAAAGGAATTGCAAGAGGGTGGGGGTGGGCGAGGGTTGGTTGGTAAGGGGAAAATTCACATGTAAGTCGATGTTTTACGAGGGAAATGGCGNTTTTTTTTTTGTTACTCAGCTCTGAAGACGGCGTAAAATTTAAGCCGAAATTTCTTGGTGTCTCTCATTCCCCTGTGTTTCTTTCGTGAAGTTAACCAGATTTTTAAATGTTAAATTAATGGTAAATTGTGACGGGGTTCAAATTGTGGTAGCATCAGCTTAATCTGAGGGTATTAATATTTCGGAAAAGATATGAAATCATTTTATAAAGAAATAATCCAGCACATTTTGGTCTTACAAATAATTACCACGAAACAAACGTCGACATTTTGTCTCTATGTGGTGTTCCATCTCCATCAGTAAAAATTGTAGATATAAGCTACCAGTCCTTCCAATTCAAAATCCTCAGAATCATAGTTGATGCACCCTATTACGTCGCAAACTCCTTACTCCACAATGACCTTAAAATCCCTTTAGTTAAAGACGTCATCACAACCCGTTTTAATAAATGCCACTCTGTCCTTTCCATGCATCTTAAAGGATCGCTTTAGCCTAAACTCTATCCTGCTTCACCCATCCTGACAATCCATCACGTCGCCTAAATAGGACGGAATAGGATAGTTAGCCACGTGATATTCTCATTGCCAACACTCCATAAAAATAATTATTGGAAATAGATATATAGGAGTTCTTCCATTGGGCAGCTTCTTCATCGAGCGAAGTACACGCTAAGTTCTTNCAAGATGTAAAAGCATGTAGAATGAAAGTACTAATGAAATTTTATTTAAAAAAAAATATATATGTAAGCTACATTTGTAAGGATAATATGAACATTTATTTACCTTTTTTTTTTATAGAAAAAGTATGTTTTTATAATAGTAATATTTTGTACTCTAGGGGAAGATTGCAGAAACTATTAAGAATGGTTAAAGATGATTTATTTTTTACAGAAGACTCATTCATTGACAGATATATTGAAGTAGACAAGTTGAAATCGAATAAACTTAATGATATGGTGAATAGGTAACTGTATTTCATTAGTTAGTCAATTTTAGTTTTTTTATAATAATTGGTAGTCTGCGTGCTCTCTATTAATTTATCTAATTGAATAACTATTTTCGTGTCTATATATTTATATTTACCGTGAAACAACCGTGATACATTAAGAAGTTGCAGGGACAAAATAATGTTATTAAAAAAGTCATGGTAGGCAGAGAATAAATATTTGAATTTATTTCTATACAAAATCACACAAACCCACCGAATCACATTCAAATCTTTACGTGCGAAACTGTACTGATTCTACACTTTTCTAGTTCTAATATATTATTATTTTTACAATTAATTAGCACATTACAAGTTACACAAAATGTGTTGAATGTAATCACTAATTATGTTTTATCAACAAAAAAAAAAAGTTCTAATAGTTTTCTATGTCTTCGGAGATTTGTAAGAACATGATTTGTAATTGGCTCTCTACAATGACCTTCCGAAGCGTAATGATCAACACTATAAACTCCAACACGGTCCGCTAGGTTCGCCATATGTCAGCGCGCAATGAACACAAAAGCGGCGCACCCATATCAAAGTTTTCTACATAGTTATTTATTGCTGAACCAAATGAGCACTTGTATTGGTTACTTCACCAACTACGTTTTAGGATTAAACAGAGAGGCCATAGAAATTTAAAAAAGAAAAAAAAAAACTTAATTTGAATTTAAATATAGTTTTTGAAATAAACTATATTTTAAATAATTAAATATTTTAACGCTGCTTGACCAGTGCTTTTTGTGCCTTAACCTAATCTCCCAACGAAGCTTTGAGGGACTGGAATAGATGCTTTCTTCTGCAAGCAATAACATGGTTCAAGCCCTGTGTCGGATACCATCATCAAACCTTCTCACATTTGGTACAAGCTCACGAAAGACTTCCGGTCCCTCTACTTCCAGACATACCAAGGTGGTGTAAGCCAAGTAGTACAACTAACAAGTAATGATGCCACGAATCTGAGAGATATTTTTTTTTTCTTCTAGATTTTTTATAACAGTTATTGTACTATTGATTATAATTTTTATTTATTTATAATGAAGTAATTGTTAATAGCCAGAAAAGACCTAATGAAAAATTCACCTGTTATTCGAGGGGACTCAGTTAGTCCAAGAATAAAGTTTATTTTCTTCTTCTTCTTCTTCAAATTTAATTCAATATGGTGTTCAGGAACTGCAAGACCCCGAAAAATATTAATTAAACGGACAAAAGCAACTAAAAAATTAANTATTATTATATTATTTTTTATTTATTTATGCATTATTAGTAAATATACCACTAATTTGTAGTTTTCATAAATTTTGATTTAATTTTGTATCTGTAGAGTCAACAGAATTTTAAAAAACAAAGACCACCAAAAAGAAAAGGAATAACTAATTTTATTTTGTTTGTTACTTACATATTCAAACGAATTTCAGCAACAGGAAACTATCGAGTCGGTTGTACAACCTCAAGGAAGATATATTGCATCTTCATAGTCTTGCAGAATCCACAAGGAAAAACTCACCTGTCACCACGCTACATCGACAGGTAATAAACATTTCTACAAAATAACAAAAATTAACTTTACATGGAATAGTATTACGATCATGTAGTATGTTTAGATACTATACATTATAAATTTCATACTTCGGTCAGTTACAAAGGTAAAATATTTTTTTTTTTAATTTAAAAAGTTTAGAAAATCCATTGAGATCAATTTGGTGTTTTTGCCAAAGCATATTATACTTGAAGTATTTTATTTTTATTAAAGTAACAAGAGAAAAATAAAGAACCAATCTAATCACGGTATATGGGTATAACAACATAATTGACTTAGATTTTATTATATATCCAATAGTTATTCTGTAAATAGTAAATAATAATATTCAAATTGATTTCAAATTATCAATCATGAAAATAAGTAAATCATAATCAAATTTTGTTAAAATTTGAATTACAATATATATCGTGTGTGTTGTATATTTTTATTATTATCTTTATTATAGGTCTGCAAGAATAAGATAGTTCCATCATCACGAATCCTTAGGAGTCTTCATATAATTCTTAGAATAGGGTTTTGTACGCGATTTATGAATAATAACAAAAGCTAAGAATGTTATGAGCTGGACAAACCTAAAAAATAAAATAAAAAATTGTATTCTATTATTTTATTTTATTATTTTATAAATAAAACTTTAAGAAACATGAGTGATCAGGAAAGGTCGACAAGTAAGCTGGCTTTACCTGAAATACATTATTCGTTCTCTAAGGGGGGGATGATGTGTGTAACAATTTTACGAGCTATGTATTCACTATTTATTTATTGTACAATCAATTTTTCTTGAAAGGTTTAAAAAAGTTATGGTTGGATTACAAATCATATTGTTTAAATATTCAATTCGAGCTTTATTGGTAGCAGTGTTATAGCTTTTACTAATGAATGAGATAATATTAATAATAATATACATGGTTAAATTGAGAAGATTACGCTACATTTAATTAAAATAAGTGAAGCTGCACTGTGCAGGATACGCCCTTCAAGTGCAATGCTCTGCACACTAGAGACAAACCATGCATCAATCAGCAAATGGATAACTCCTGTATTCAACAGATAATAAATTGAAACCAATTACTTCCAATGCTTGAATTGTAATGTACTAAATTAGAATTTAAACCGTGAACTGTATGAATACCAATATTAAATATGTATTCCGTTCCCTAGTTATATTTGCCTAGAACATCCGAATAATATATAGTTTTTAATTATAATCCATATAATTAGGCATGTTTTAACTAATTGATCCAGTTGCATGCAATGTGATATAGTATTGTTTTCAATTTTCACATTCTCATTATTTTTTTTAGGGGAGGGAGGATTTATATGAATTATTATTTTGGTTATCCTATAAGTTTAATTGTAAATATAACACCGCAAGTAGAACAGATCGGTGAAGAATCTTTGTTCATTAAATAATTATGAGTGTAACTGTTATGTCTTAAATGTAGTCGCGTCAAAACAAATTTTTCTCTTCCCTTAGAGCGGGGTTTAAACTTTTCAATTATTAATGTAATTTTTCCAATTCCTCCCTTCACATCGATTTTAATATTCCTTTTGTTCAGGATCTCATTTCTTCCCGCTTCAGCCTTTTCCACAGTAAACTGCCATTACATCCTAATCCACTAGCACAGACCTTGTCTTCCAAGTTCAACCCATACAACCCTTCCAGTCGGCTCAAACGAAGATGACTCCGCGACCTCCTGGGAACATAATTTGTAAATAATTTGAGAGTTGTGTCACTGGTCACCTTCTCTCCTCATTTGATTGTCGTTCAATGCCATTTTTACTCATTGTAGTGAAATTACAAAATGTTTTTATTTAAATCATGATGATAGTTGTGGTAATGTAATCCTACATTTCATTATCAATTTTAATCGTACAGGAACCTAGAAAAAAAACTCTTCACCTATCTCCGGCTGAGGTTGAGAGTTTTTTTTTAGTGTGATGGAACAGAATGAAAAAATCTAACTGCCCCAGCCAGGACTCGAACCTGGATCTCTTGCTATCCGGGCCGGTGCATTTACCAATTATGCTACCGAGACAAGTCTGATAAGTTATTAAATTCCCCGCATTAATTCGTTGGCCTCAGAGGTTAGACTCTCGACACTAGTGAGGGAAATTTAATAACTTATCAGACTTGTCTCGGTAGCATAATTGGTAAATGCGCCGTCCCGGATAGCAGGAGATCCGGGTTCGAGTCCTGGCTGGGACAGTTAGAGTTTTTATTCTGTTCCTTGCACTAAAAATTAGTAAAATTTACGTGGGATTAAATACATCACAAGAGAAAAATGTATAAAGATATTTGTTCTGGGAGACATTTCTCCAGATTCAAACTAACAACAGGACTATATCTGAAGACACCCATAGCTATGCGTGAACCATTGTAGTGAACAGATTAAAACATCATTAGAGTTTTGGAGCTCACTGAACCATACACGATGCAAAGATATTTGAATATTTGTCTTAAATTTAACTTGTAAACTTTACATAAACCATAGAATACTACTTTGCACTTTGCTTGTACTAAAATTTTATCAAGCTAAGATATAGCTACTTTATACTTTCCGCATGCCACTTATCCTACTACTACTTACGACAAATCCGTTTAGTACGGTACTAAAATCTCACAAGTGAATCAATCACACATGTGATAGTGACTCTTTCACAGTTATTCGTCAAAGACCCTTGATTCGTTAGAACTGAAAGCATCGCTCAGAACTTAGAGCCAATTCATTGAGTTCTCCAAGTGATAACTTTACACCAAGGCACCTACAATAATTCTTATCTGTCTAAGTATAATAAAAAAATATGGCAGATTAAAAAATATACATTTTTTATTAAATTGTACTTTTTGGATCATTCTTGACCGAATCCCTACATATCTACATATACACATATTTTCTTTGTTTTATTAGGGAGTATATAAATGATAAAAAAGTTGGGAATAACTAAGTATTATTCAGATAAGATAATGAGCTTAAAAGAAAATACTAATATTCTTGGTTTTATACTGTAGAGTGGGTAGATATTTATAAATATAAAAAGGTAGATATTTATATTTATAAATATCTACCTTTTTAAGCGTTTTTTTTTGTGAAATTTACAGGATATGAAATTTAAATTTTCCACATATATTGCTTTAGTTTATGTTTACTATTTAAACATTTAAGTATGTAACTAGCTACTGGAGCTTTCTTATATACTCCAAATTATAATCTTAGTCAAGTGCCTACACTAGACTATATTACAATCTCATTAAAGATTAAGGCTAGCTACGGTAGCAATCTGATAAATAAATCAGTATTCACCAAAGACAAATATAAATACTAAAATTATACTAGTAACCATATCTAATTTAACTCCTCAACAGCTAAAGACACAGTCTATGTTTACCATTTACTGTTTATTGGTAAATAAGGCTATATATTTAAGTTTACTGATCTATTCTTAACTAATTTTCCTCAAATACTACAGTAACTATAAATAAATTCTATTTAAACTAACTGCCGGTACTTATTGATTTACTTATACTCAATTATAGCAGATTATAGACAACATTTATCATTCAAGAATAAAACTAGCTATCAGGGGTAATCTATATATTCGGTTGTTTCTTGACAACTATACACACCATTTACATTTGTTTTAATATTTTTACGTTAAAATGAAATCTAATTGATAACTCTTTTAGAATGTTAAAATTATTGCTTTTAAATGAACCGTGAAAATTTTCACTCAGGTTTATTGCACTTAAAATAATTCCAAATTGATGATAAGCATTAAAGAATTCCCAAAGCATGATTAACACGATATTTAAATATATATATCGTGTTAATCATGCTTTGGGAAATATATATATTCGAATATAATACAGTGTAAAATGGAACATATTTTTCCAAATAAATATTCATTTATTGGTTTATATTGCTTTCTCATTTTTCTTTGCTGATTTATTTTGATAAATACAAGAAATTCAGAACTTTTTAGTGCCATAATTCCTTTTTTATTTATTTTACGTTTATATTCTTTATTTTCAAATTAAAATATCATATATCAATCTACATATGATTGGTTTGTTTATTCCGCAAACGAGGGTCCGTTTCGACTGCTAATTCCCAAGTCATGAAATCTCCCCTTTCCAGATTTATAAATATTGTTAATTTTCACCATATCGAATATTTATTAATTTTTTAAATATTATATTTTGTTTTTGTTAAGCATTCACCCTAATTCAAATTTTAAATGAACATTATTAAATTTTATATGTAATTTCAGGAGATTATTGATGAGACTGCTATAAAGATCGGTACCCTAATTGACTTCGTGAAGAAATACGACAAGGGACGAATAGAACAGAATCGTTTAAAGATGGAAATGAATCTAACAAAAGAAATAGATGTAATCAAAAGAAAAAGGATAGAAATAGAGGAAGAAAATATTTGTCATGAAGCAATTGTTGCTTACTGCAAGAAATCACAGGCTGTAAATAATTAATAATTTATATTATTGGAAAAATTTTTATTTATTAATTTACTAATTATTTAGAGACGAAAGTAAAAGGATCCGGTTAAAAATGGGGGTGAGAGAAAATTTAAGCGTAATAGAATATTAGAATATGCAGATTTTTCAGTTAGCAGCCCAAGGAGCCCATATTTCAAGATATATAACTACCCTGCTTTCAATTTTATATATTTTCATTTATTTTGTAGTTTTTAAACTTCAATTTAAGACCAAACCTTGAATTTTGGGTGGAAAAGGGGTTATATATGACTAAACTTCTTGTTTTTGCTTTCCAACAATAACTAGAGCAACTTTATTTTACCGTTAGTAAAGTTCTTTGGCGTTGCAGCAATGAGCCTTCTCTCCTCTAAGTTATTCTTACAGCCAACTGACAATATTCTGAGCAATAACAATATGTAATTTTATATATCTATCTATATATTTATAATAA
>KZ807863.1:98827-109329 GCA_000696205.2 Oncopeltus fasciatus | reverse complement strand
TATATATATATCGCAAATATACTCTTTTACAAAAATAATCTTAAAAACAATTATTTCTCTGTACTATGGTATAAGATTTGTTTACCGAACGACATCTGGAGTGTTCAATTATCTTCAAAGCTGCTGATAAAGGGAGAGGTGGATGAAAATTCGCAAGTGTGTAGATTAGTTATACATTTAAATTTGAATAATCATTATGGGTTAATATTTCACAATGAGCTTATTATCAATAATTCTCACGTAAAACATCCATATCAGGAAAATATATTTTTTCAAAATGATTTTTATATTTTCAGTGTTTTTTGAAATTTTCTGCTAGTGAACAAAAAAAATTACATTTTCAAACCTAAAGTGTGCATCTAAATTCATTTTCAAAGGGTCAAAATCTCAAGGCTAATATAATTTACCATCTTGCTTTCTTTAAAAACCTTACAGTAGTAGAAGATATGAAATTGTGCAAAATTTTGCTCCACATAAAATCCAAATGTGATTAAATTCGGCTCTTTCAATAAATAACCCAGCATATGAGAGGAAGACATACAATTTAACTTTATGAACGAGCTGTTTAAATCAAACTGAAAATTCGAATAGCAATTCCTTGATAAATTTGATGTTTTACTATTGTAAAACATCAAATTTATCAAGGAATAATATTTTATGGCCATGGTCATTCGTACCGGCCTAGGCAGGAGTTATTGAAAAGTCATCAGTGTCATGAGTGTTTAGAATGGGTTATCTACGTTGTAAAGTATGATACATTTTATAACCCCTCAAAAGTGGCGGTCGACATAAGTTTGGAGAGCCGTTCATAGCACATAAAAATAATTATCTAAAAATGTTATAACTTCCAAGCTTATGTCGACCGCCACTTTTGAGGGGCTATAAATTGCATCCTAATTTAACGTGAATAACATTTATCCTGTATCCTTTTCTTCGTTTTCACTGTATCTTCATTATTTAAACTTGGGAAATATTGTTACCAAATTAACATTCTTACATAATATTACTAAATCGCTTATCAATCGCTGTATCAATTATAAAACGATGATGAAAAATATTAAATGTTTTAAATACTTTTAATCAGGTTTGAATCTTTAAGAGAGGGAATGTGTTTTAAAATCAAAATTTCTAAGATGTATTTGAAATTAGAAAAAATAATGAATTTATAGAAAACTGTATTAAAGAGCATACTAATATTCATTATTATAGTAACGAATAAATAATTTAAAAGTACGAAAACATATGTTCTTTTTTCATATTTTAAGGGGTGGTTTGAGAAATTTCTTCTAAAATGGAGCGTCAGGGAGGGAAGAAAATATAATCCTTTATCTATAATCGGTCTGCATACCTGCAGAAGATGCTGTATGCAAGAGATGCAGAGAAGATGCTGAGGAAGTTTTGAAAGTGAATTCCGCGACGAAAATGTCCCTAAGCCCGGTAATCCTGAGACCTTGAGTTAATCCAAAATCCAAAGTCACCCTTAAGGGCAGTAGGGGTGTGGGCTGGTGGGGTGGGGGGTGTCTAAACAACGGAAGGGCCTTTATCACTACCTGTAGCCATGGCGACGTGGTCTTATCTTCAAGGCCTAGCTACCTCCACCTAATCCAAACCCCACCCCAAGTCCTAGTCTGCCTAGTAATTTGGAGATTCTAGGCAATATTATTTATAATAGAATTTCAAAATAATTCCAATAATTAGGTTGTTCCCGTGACACTTTTTCTGAACATATCTCCGATCCTTCTTACAAGACAGACACACACATGTGTATTTTGCATTTGTAATGAGTTAACATTCTACAGCCACAGTTTTCGCCTTCTCTTAATGATATTGAGCAAGAGCTGATAAATGACAATACTAAAGGCAAAGTACGTTATTTATACAAATCAGACCACTAGGAGTATGTCAAAAATTTGTATAAAACGTTCAATATAGTGGGTAATAATATTTAGTTTTAGAACAATGAAACTCTACAAATATTTAAATGGAGAGTTTTTGACCGTAGAGATTATTAATTAATATTTTAACGAAAAGGAGATGTAGATAACATGGAATGTCAAGTGCAAAAACAAATGTTTTTTAATATTTAGTGGGCGTAACCATTTATTTACTTTAGAGTAATAAACTTGACAAAAATTTGTTTAGTAAAAAATAAATTTGATAGCATTATGACAGCAATACTTGAACAAATAGAAGTGGAGATTTACCTTAAACGTAAATTCTCAAATAAACGCCCTAAGAGGTTAAATGCATTTTTTCTTAAAATTTAATTAGGAAATATTTGTTAATAAATGTTCTTAGGGGGCGCCGGGATAGCTCAGGGGATCCGTACGGGTCTCGCAATCCTGACGCCGCGGGTTCAAATCCCGCCCAGGTCAATCTTTTATTTATAATATAGAAGCTTGTCCTGAGCCATGTGTGTTTAAAAAAGGGTGGCAACCTGTAGATAGCCCCTCCCTCCAATGACCCTTAGTGGTTGCAAGGGAGGCTAACCCAGCAAAAAAAAAAAAAAAAAAAAAAAAAAATGTTCTTAGCGGTGTACCTGCAGTTTTTAATTTTAAGGTCCATAAGGCAAAATGAATTGATGAAATTCGCTTATCGTTTCTAAAGGGAACGATAGAAGGCTGAGATCGATATTTAATAGGAGTGGGATATTACTAGTAATATCAAGTGTGAGTACTAAGGCTTTTCGCTTCAGCGAGCGTATTATCTATCTACTTCATACAATGGAACTTAACACAGATTTGTTTCTCATACTTTCTATTATCCGTCTTCATTGGTTTCTGCACACCATCTCCCGTTGGCGAGCGCTTTCGGACATTGTCCATCCTCGTGGCAGAATACATACGTTCACTGTCACGGTCTGTATTCAACTCAGTGAACGTATGTATTCGGCCAGAAGATGGACAATGTCCGAAAGCGCTCGCCAACGGGAGATGGTGTGCAGAAACCAATGAAGACGGAGAATAGAAGGTATGAGAGTTCTATATTCATTGGTGGTAGAAATAATAATAACCCTTTAGATTATTTACAGATTTGTTTAATCATAAGCAATATATTCCACGTGTTAGGGGTTGCGTAACTTAAGAAAAAAACCTGACTCCTGCCCGAATGACATTTTAAAAAAAATTTTGATTAATTTCTTAAATTTAAACATAGTTCTGAAAATTAAAATTTTAATTTGAAGGTAAATTGGTTGACCGACAAGTTTTATGAATTGAGGATTATCAGGAATTCTGTCTTGCTAGTTGAAGAATTATGAACGTGTAATAGAATGATACATACTAAAATAGAAATTACTAAAATAGAAATTCATTTGTAACCAAAAAAGTTTCTATTTTAGCCAAAGTTTCGGCCTTAATTCCAGGCCTTCATCAGGGTAAATAAGATGATGGAGAGACTCGTGCTCAACTGTGTCTAGATCTTGACTTTCGTTTAAATAAAATCTTTTTTTTTTGTTACAAATTAGTTTATAATTCTTCAACTGCCCAGAACGAACTCCTGGTAATACAATCTTCATAAAATACTTCATTTTGCATTAGAAAAGTTGACAAAAATTGAGGAGAATAATATATAATAAAAACTATTATGGATTTTACTTAATTACAAAATACACTACTCCTTGCAAGTTCAACAACACAATTATAAAAAAATAAATAATTCTGAATAAAGAATGAATAGTTTGACCCAGACAGAATATAATTTTATTTATTTGAAGACTAAGTAGACGAGGAAGATGATAAATAGTCAAAGTATAATAATAAGTAAGGGGAATCAATACTAAAGTAAGAAGAGTCAAAGTTAGATTGCATTATAACGAGTGGGAGTTTGGTCTTGAGAGTGGCGTAGTGGCTTTTTATTAGCGACTTGTGGGGTAAGTCTTCGCCAAACACTATAAATTGCGCAAGTTCTGAGGATGATCGCCACCGAGTTGAAAACTTTTCAGCCAAGTCTTAAGTTATTGACGACAAAAAGGCATTCCAGCAAAATTACTTTTCTATACCAACATATAACTTCCCCGCGTTATATTAGCTCTCTCTGGCTCAGATCTGTGCCAGCGAGCCAGCGCTTTGTAATATGTTGGCTACGAGAAGTATGCACTGCATTCTCTCTCTCTATCTGTCAAAGATCATTCTTTCATTTCGAGATCCTAGCCATTTTGCTAATTTCATATTGATTAGACATAGTAAAGTATCATTTAACGGCTGAAAACCCCTTTAGAGCAGGGTAAGCTAAGAAGATTTTAGATATCTTCCTTAAGTTAGGTCATATGCCTCAGCTTATTTGAGTAATGACGTCATTGTCAGGGTTCCGGGCCGACCTCTGATGGGGGTAACGTTCAACTATCATTGATAAATTCAACAAATTAGATTTTGTGGATTTCATAAAAATTTGATACAAAAAACACTTATTAAAAATTAAGATTTCTTCTCCTTCATGAATCTAAGCGGTGAAAAAGAGATCAAATTAAAAAAAAAACTTAAATAGTACATCTGCTGTTTCAAAAAATATAATAAATATAATTTGCTTTATTAAAACAAATGCATTGTCAACTTTTCATTCTGAAAGCATGAAAGGAAATATTTTTTCAAGTCAGAAAGGAAAAATATATTTGTGATGGACGGTTACGATGAAAAATACTCTAAACTGCTATTAGTTTAGTGGGTGTTTTATTGGTTGGGGTTCGGTCAAGGCAGATCCAAAAAAATACAGTTTAAAAAAATGTGTATTTTTAAAATTATCTGCCAACATTTCGGCTTACATTGCGGGAACGTGGTTCCCATATTCATGAACTCTGGCAGTAGAGACGTCCTCTCTCGTCTTCATGATAGCCCTGAAGACAATGTACAATGTAAGCCAAAACGTTCGGCAGATAATTAACAAATACACATTTTTTTAAATTGTATTTTTCGGATCTAACTTGACCGAACCCCAACAAATAAAACACATCAAAATCCCCATTTGATTTTATTGTTTTAGCCTTATTATTTAAAAGAATATTACAAAATTATTGTCTCCTTAGGCATTTGTTTTCTGTAAGTACATAATAACAGCATAAGTTCTTCGTGATTATTTTATCTTTTATTGCTATGGAAGATATAAAAAATGTTTTTCTATAATAGTTTGATATATTATTGGTAATTCTATGTTTATTTATTTGAGAATATAGTATTATTAGTTCACCTGACGAACCTTACCAGTGTTATGTTTGAATTAAAATTTTGTACTACTAACTTATTTATAACCTCTGATTAACTTCTTCCAAAATAATTAATTATTATACGACGGGAGTCTATAGTACAATAATGGTCCGTGACGTAGGAGCTTATTAATAGAAGCTGATTTCCCATGTTTCGCGGGAGAGAACAATGTAAGTAAAAAATAGACCACTAAAGTATGGTATAGAGGGGCCGGGAATGAAATTCGAAAATAGAGAGGAGCGTGAAAAACGCTTAATTAAGGCACATTCGTGTAAGTATTCCCGAACTTACACTTTTCACAGGAATATTATAGAAAATAAAAGTTGATAAAGTATATTTTAAAACTATTATATTCTCTAAACTTTGTTGCCAGTAAAATAAAAACGATGATATTAGGATTTTTGCTTCCCTTTAACTCCCTTTTCTCATTCGATTTCCACCAAAAATTAATTATTTTAAAAATTGGCTACAAACCACTAACTACTGAATTTGTTTTCATACTTCGCAGAAAAATAGCGTGGCTCTTTCTGCAGTATATGTAACTATATATTAAAATATTTCTTCTTTCGAAGATTTTATGATATATAAAATAAGTCAATTATAATAATTGTGTACGTTAGTAGGTAAACAAGCTAAGAGATGTTTTTTAATTAATATATCATTATTTATTTTAGTATGTTAGTAAATATCTAGCATTTGATAACAGAAAAATATATACAATTAAAAATAAATGTAAAAATAATTGTTATAAAAAAAATTAAAATAACTATACAAATAAATAAACATCACTATGCAAGCAAGGAGAAGGGGCCCATTGATCCCATTCCTAGGAAATTAAGGAATTAAGGCCCAGGAGGTCTCGAGGCCATCTCCGTTTTAGCCGCCGGGGAGGATTGTAAGGATTGGAGTCCGGCGATAGGGATTGGGCATGTGGATTAGGATGAAATTGGAGTTTACTATGGAAGAGTTTGAAGCGGGATGAGATGAGGTCTTTGAAAAAATAAATATTTAAGTTTTGATAAAGGGTAGAGTTGGACCACATAAAATGGAGCGTCAGCAATTATTCTTAGGAATTTTGATTGTATTCATTAAAAAAAAAAAAAATTGCTTGTATGGTAGAAATATTACTTCCTGATTCTATGCACTGCAAGAATTTCCAGGCTTCCAGGCAATTACGAGAAAGAGGCTCAATAGGTGGCTGAAAACAACTTCTTAAACTTTTAATAAATAAAAATATTTTTTATTTCTGAAAACTTTCAACCACAATAATACATCATAAATAAAAACCATCATTGAAAAAAATAAGATAAATTTAGTATGAAAGTTTTTGGTTAGATTTTTGTGTGGCTCGGGTGGGGGAGAAATTCGGAAACCACTGGAAATAAAAGTGAATGGTTTAGGTTGAGAGCCGAGATAAGTTGTGGGTAGGAGTCGGTCGGCACACTCGGGAAAAGTTCTGCGATCGAGCGATGTGGCTGTCGAAACTTGTGCGGGACTCCACTAACTACTGATAACAGACGTCTTCCGTCTGATAACAGTTCTCCAAACCTACAAAGCGTAGGCCCCTGTCGATTCGGAAAACATTACCAATAGACAGCAAGAGAAGAGTAGGAAATACACTTCTTCGGATTTCGAAGAGGAAGAATAAAATACAATTTTTTTTAGTCAGAGTACTGAAGAATGCTGAAGAAGAAAAAATGATTTGTAAACAAAAAGTTCTTATCACTTTTTAGTGCAAGGGAACAGAAATTAACTAAAAATTGATCAAATTTACTTGGGATTAAATATCACAACAAAAATAATATTTATAAAATTTAAATTGAAGTAAATGATGAGAGTCATTTAAACAGCCTGACAATGTCTGCTTCTCCGAGTATAAGACGAAATATTCGTCTGCCTCGGAGGTTAGACTTTCGACACTAGTGCGGAGAATTTAATAACTTATCAGACTGGCCCCGGTAGCATATTAGTAAATGCACCGGCCCGGAAAGCAGGAGATCTAGGTTCGTATCCTGGCTGGGAAAGTTAGGTTTTTTATTCTGTTCCCTTACACTAATAATTGTTATAATTTACGTGGGATTAAATACCATAAAAAAAATTATTTATAAAAGTTCTTCTTTATCAAAGTCAAAGTTTCGCCCCTAATTTCAGGCCTTCATCGGGGCAAATGGGGTAATAGGAAT
The DNA here is from genome assembly GCA_000696205.2 of Oncopeltus fasciatus. Classification (NCBI taxonomy): domain Eukaryota; kingdom Metazoa; phylum Arthropoda; class Insecta; order Hemiptera; family Lygaeidae; genus Oncopeltus; species Oncopeltus fasciatus. The sequence goes on along the minus strand of KZ807863.1, from coordinate 101,948 downwards.
AGAGAGAATCCTTTTCTACAATAAATAAAATTATAACTGATCAGTATAAATTCAGCTACCAAGGCCAAATTTCTGACTAACCTCTCCCCAAAAATTTATTTTACTTTCCGGCGTCATCTCTTGCTTTAAATTAATTGACAGAAAAATACCATAGAAAATATTTAAAAAAACCATGTATAATCTATTTGGGGCCAGTTCCGCCAATAAAAATGAAATTACTATATTTAAAGGTGTACCTCTTAATAGATATGCAGCCATTAGAGATAAATAATAAAATAATAAATTTAAAAAAATATGAATAAACAAAAACATTTACAGTATTAACAGCAGATATAGAACATTCATCATTATTAACAATTAAGTAAAAGTTAAAATTCCAAGAAGCAAATTAGAGACGCAAATATATAAAATTAGTATAAAAAATTATAAANACAAAAAATTATAAAGTTTAAACTCCATTTTAATTAATTTAATAATTGTTTTGCTAATTTTAGATTATTTTTGTATTACATATAATTAATAAATGTATCAAAAAACATGAGCAATGACTGTTTATTTTAAACCCAAACTAATCTCAACATTAACGAACAATAATTAATACCCCATTAAATTTAGTTTCATAAATTTAAAATTTTTATTAATTAGTAGTTTTCAGTGTATTATATACTCCATGTTTGAATGAATTTTAAGATTTGGACTCAAATGGAACCAAATATTAAGCCTATGTGTAACGCGCAGAGAAAATCTTTGTCTGAAACATATTTGGACTTAAAAACTGTCAGAAAACAATAGTTATAAAATAAGCATAAAACCGGTCATGCATTATATAGAAAAATACAATCATTTTTTTATAAGTTGGAAAAGAAGAAAGCACCTTATAACATATACATTTTGCATGATAAATAGACCAATTTGATAACCATAAAGAATTTATCCAGTCAAACAAAATGTATGAGCAGCGTAAATTATGCAAGTTTTCTGTGTCTCATTAAACATGCACATAGATAAGAGTAAATAACTTATATTCTTTATGATATTTACGATACAGTTTAAGACCACTTAGTTTCGCTCAAGGCTTTAGAGAAATTGTTCCTATTCATAGCTACTTCCATTTTTTATTCTCCTAAAACTGTTACAGGCCATAAACTTTAGAAAAGTTTAAAAAAAAAAATAAATACTACAATATAATATATGCTTTATTATAGTACTATGATTGAAGAAGATTTCAGCTAAAAAATGAATTAAATGAATTTTAACTTAATTTTGCACATTATAACCATTTTTTTTCTCCTAAACTGGAAGGTTAAATAAAAAATGTAGTTCTAGAGGCAGTTTCTGTCATTCCCTTACGATTTGAGAATTTATAGAAGAATATTGGTAAAATAACCAGTAAGAATTTTCAGTTTCTGTACGGATGGAAAAACTTGCACGAAACTACACGGCATGTAATATTATTATTAGATTGTTTATTTATTTATTATAGCCTTATACTAAATCATCTACAAAGCTTGTTTTCATTTTAATAATGAAAATGAAATAAAAAAATTAATTAACTACCTAAATATAGCTAATAGATAGATAGATAAATAAATGTTTTTATTTCAATTATTTACAGGTAAAATGACATATAATGTAACAATAATAAAACCTAAGTCTTGGCTCTTATAAGCCGACAATCCGAGTTTGCCGAGACAAAAGGTTTAATACAGACAAGTATTAACTGAATTTTCATTTTTTTCATTTCTTTTTAAGCTAAAAAAAAAATATAATTACTTCTATATTCATTTAAATAATAGTTTTACTATCTTAACAAAATATAGCAAATATCTACATTGGTGTCTAAATGATATTTATCTAACTATAACTAATTGTGTTTGTACATACTCACACTGATTTCTACATTTTAAAAAAAATTAAGAATAAATTAACTATTATTAATTTTGATTTTTAGAATAAGATTGAAACATTGATTGACGTTAATGACCGCCATGGTTGACATGCCAAGAAAGAAAAAAAACTTGTTTTGTCGAAGAAGTAAACTTAATACGCACAGGGTATTTTAAAATGAAATTCTTTTAAATTTATAATCCTTCACCTCTTTTTGAAAAACTTATAAAATACTATTGCTAATAATTTTATTTTAGTTATTGCTTCTGAAAATTTTATTTTAGAAATTTCAAGATGTCATTGTTCAAATTATCACTTGGCTTCTTGGAATCAAAAGCTGCCTGTGAGAATGGTCGCGTTGTCGAATTATTCCGATATTTCAGTCATTTTTTTGTCTCGTTTTTTGTACTTATTCTCTAAGAATGGGGCCAAACGAAGAAATATATGTATGGGAAAAGAAGAGGAATATCCATGGCGGGAGAACGCGTTCTTCAGAAGGTGACGGTCGAGTTCGCCATAGGGGAAAGTTTCTATCCCCAGAGGCGATATACACTTACCTTGATGATATTAATCCCTCGAGGGATAAGTTGACACACACCCCCACACACCCCCAGGCGAGAAGAAATGTCAGGACACGAGGGACCAGCCTCCTGAAGAACGGGCATGTCACACGGTTCGCGGCCGGGAACACGGCAGACTTTAAATCTTAATGCGAAGTGTCAGAGCGAACTTTCCCTCCCACCCAACCCACTTTTGCCTCCCGCTTTACGTTATCCACATCCGGCGAACCCACAGCCGCCAGCTCCCCCCCAGCTCTCCCACATATCGCCTTGGGAAATCTTAAGTGATTTCAGTGACTCTTCCTGCCGTACACTGTTCTAGCTCATCACCCACTGCTCAGTCAAATCCGTACATCTTATCCGTTTATATATATCAACATTATTATATTAGAATAACTTAAAATAATAATTTTAAATAGAGAGTTTTTGACTAAAAAGTTTACAAGTAGGTGTTTTTTATTTTATTTTTTTTAGTTCAGTCAAGGTAGATAAAATAAAATACACATTAAAAAATGTAAATTTTTTAAATTATCTGCCAAAGTTTTGGCTTACAATGTCAGCCAAAACGTTGGCAAATTATTAAAAATACACATTTTTTAATTTGGATTTTTTTTTATCTACCTTGACTACATGTGTAGCAGGGAGGGGGGGAACCTGAAATTTCTTATATATAT